>PVKS010008907.1:22725-66320 GCA_004027875.1 Aplodontia rufa | reverse complement strand
ATATAGAAGAAACCAGATAAATTCAGGGGTTTTGTCTAGAATATTCAGCACAATCTCAATTTTCATTATTGTAGATTTGCACATATATAAGACCACAGTTTCACATAAAGTTATTAATATTAATCCTTGGTTCCTGGAATAATTCAGGGTTGTTCTATGCATGAACTACTTTTTACAAAATGTAATAACTTAATTTTTTTAAAAAATTAGACAACAATGAACTCATTACCCACAAAAAGTTGGAGTCTTGCAAATAATTTCCACCTACTGATAATTTTTCCTGTCCTATAATTAACCTGTCCTTCTGCCTTCCTTCAATATCATCTTAACTTCTGTGATATTTATTCATTTGTTTTTCTTTTTATATAATTTTCTACATCTGTAACTGTTCTACAAGATGATTTTTTGAATGCTACTGAAAGTAATTATGCTATATTTAATCCTTAGGTGCGTGTATACTCTTAGTATTTATATCTAAGTATATGTCTATTTAAAGTGTGTGATGATTATTCCTTTTGGAACACTCTTTTACATGAACATGCCACAATTCATCTACTGTCCCATGATGGCATTTAGTGAGATGGCATTCCACTGTCACTAATTCTGCTATGAACATTCTTGTATATGTTTTCTGCTGCAGATGTTTAATTAGAATAGCTGGGTCATGAAAGATATGATTTTTAAACAATAGAGGAAATTTGAATTCCTTTCCAAACTGTTTGTAGATATTTACATTTCTAGAAGCAAGGTATAAGTATCATGGAGACACAGCATTTCCAATATGAAGTATTATCAGACATTTAAAATTTTGTAATCAAAAGCATATGAAAAAAATTAGAGCTTGGAACAGGATAAATTCCATTAGAAGAGTAGTTAAGCAAATGAGAATTATGAGCAAATTAAACTATGAAAATTAATCAACATAGCAGGAAATAATAAATACCTCTATGTAGTAACTTTAAATTCAAATGGTCTCAGTTCTCCAATTCCAATTCAAAGGCATAGACTGGCAGATTAGATTAAACAAAAGACTCAAGTATGTGGTGCCTGAAAGAGACACATATCTTAGGCAAAAACAGGCTGAAAGAAAAAGGATTGATAGTGTTATTCCAGGCACATGCAAATGGAGCCACAGCAGAATTCAAGCCAATATGACAAAGAAGTTCACTTAATATTGGTAAAGGGAACAAAAAGATACAATAATATTTAACATTTATACCCCAAATGTTTGTGCACCTAATTATACAAAACAAACTCTACTTGACCTAAAGGTTCAGATAGACCTCAATTCCATCTTACTAGGTGAATTCTGCACACCTGTTTCAGCAGTAGGTCATCTGGTCCTAAAATCAGCAAAGATTCTACATTTCTACAAATTAATGGGCTTACAGAATATTTCATCCAAAGGCATGTTAATATATTTTTCTCACATCTCCTCATGAACCTACCCCAAAACAAACCATATTTTAGACCACAAATAAATTCTTAGCAAATATATATATATTAACAGATCATAATTAAATGAAATTAGATATCAACTGCAAGTCAAACTTCAAAAGCTATATGAACATATGAAGATTGAACAATATACTTTTAAGAGAATTGGGGGCTGGAGTGGTGGCTCAGCCATTAAGGTGCTTGCCTGGCGTGTGGGAGCTTGCGAATTCAAACCCCAGCACCAGGTATACAACAAAGTCTCAGAGGAATGTAAGTCACAAAAAAAACTAAATAAAAATTGTTTCTCTCTTTCTCTCTCTCTCACACTGTCCCCTCTTTCTAAAGAAAGAGAGAGAGAGAAAGAGAGAGAGAGAGAGAGAGAGAGAGAATTGGTCATAGAATATATCTGGGGAAAAATTTAAAAATTCTTGGACTCAAACAGAAAAAGAACCACATATCAGAATTTTTTGGACACTATGAATACATTTCTAAGAAGAACATTTACAGCTATTCATGCCTACGTTAAGAAATCAGAAAGACCCCACATAAACAATCTAATGATGCAAGGTTCCAGAAAAAACAAAAACAAACCATTTCCAAAACCAGCGCAAAGAAGGAAATAATTAAGATCAGTGCTAAAGTGAATTGGAGAATAGGAAAACCAAGGATCAATGTAATGAAGAATTGATGTTTTGCAAAGACAAACAGAGTTGATAAACCCTTAGCCAAACAAATCAGAATACAGACCAACTTTAATAAAATTAAAGTTTAAAAAGTAAATCTAATTATAATGATGGCATATCCTAAGTGAAATAGGCCATACTCAGAAAGTCAAGAGTCCCATGTTATTTTTTCATATACGGAAGATAGAGAGAAAAAAGAGAAGAGTGGGGATCTCAGGAAAAGAGAAGGCAGATCAATACTATAGAAGAAAAGACCAGAAGGAAAGAGGAAGAAGGGAAAGAAGAGATACTGGGAATGAAATTAACAAAACTATTTTACATTTTACACGCAGATATCACTTTGTTACAATGAATTCCACTATTATATATAATTATAATTTACCAAAAAGTTTTAATATAAGAAATAAACTACATACATGAACAAACAAATTGAATTATATCATCAAACCAATTATAAGATGTGACTTCAGGACTTCCTTTAGAAAAATCTAAGAAATCACAGAAAACTTTAAAGGGATTCAGAAAGGCTGATGAGCTTTGAAAAATACAAGTTAAGAGAGGAAACAGGCATACAAAAAATAGCAAATACTTTCAAACTAAGAATTCAAAGAATATTTAGAAAATAAAATGAGCGCTAAGAATATTCATATATTGTCTAAGAATGAGTGAGTATATATCTTTTAAATAAATGAGAGTTTCATTTTTCAGTTGAGAATGTAGTAAAGGCATATTTTGCTTTCCCCAAAAATATGCTTTATTGGGATAATATTTCAAATTTTTATCTGGATTAAAATCTTATGGGGTCAATAACTATGCATTTTTGTTGACACCCTAATATCAAACTGATAAAAGGGCTCTGTTAACTTGACTTATGTTTCTTTCTTTATTTTTCAGATACAATCAGTACTTGAGCTCAAACCATACGAAGGATGCAGCTGTCTCCAAGTCGGAAGACATTGCCAATAAAAATAAGAATGGAACCAAGAATGAAAATGGTTTGGCAATCTTTTCATTCCTTTTGAAATTCTACAGGAATTCTATGTCCAGCCTGTTTGCTACAAACAGCAACTACTAAGGGAAAAAATGTCTTGGCAACTCTCTCACTGGAGGGGACATCTGTGTTTATTCTGATTAATGATGTGATATTGCTACAACACATTTTACATAGTTTAAATTGCTTCAAAGGAAACACAGATTCAGGTTTACATGAAGTAATAGCCATATAAAATATACTGCTACTCACAGCACATCACAATTTTTTTTGTTATATCGTCTGCAATATTTTTGGATTTATAGTGACAAAATAGACCTTTGGATAGCATTGCTGATTATCATGCCCTGTTTGTAGTGGTTGAAAACTCATTGATCATTTCCTAGAATATGACACCACACTAATATTTGGAAATACAAACAGATCCCCTGTTAAGAAAAATAAGTGCATAAAGTTTCCATGGTTGGATAAGTTTTAGGAGCACAACATTAATAAAAATAAAGGGCTTCTTCACTATAGGACTTCTCAAGTATTTCCTAAGTTGCTTGGTGACTTTATTTTTTAAATAGAAAGAATGATCAAGCAAGAGAGAGAGAGACAAAGAGACACTAAATTTTATTTTTTTCTTCTGATTTTTGTTTTCTTTCTTTCTTTTTTTTTAAAAGAGTGAGGGACAGTGAGTGAGAGAGAGAAAGAATCAATTTTATTTTGCACTGTGTACGTGGTGCTGGGGTTTGAACCTGCATACTCACGCATGCAAGGCAAGCAGTGTAACTGCTGAGCCACCACTCCAGCCCCTGATTTTTGTTTTCTTGACACTTGGTTGTATATGTGGTGCTGGAGTTTGAGCCCAGGTCCTAATTGGCAGGCAAGCACTCTACTGCTGTGCCTCCTCTCCAGCCCCACTTGATGACATTTTAAGGAGTTTTTAGAATGAAATATTTTCCCAAGTTATTCGACAATGGTGTTCCATGGAGTATCTTTAAAGAAAAACTGGGCAAACAATTTAACAAAATGTTTGCTATAAGAATAAATAATGTTTATGTATGAAGTACTAATTTTTGTACTGAACCCTGTTCCGGAGTGAAAATCAGGTAGCTAAGTTTATGTTTAATATAAGAAAAACAAAAAATATCCTTATAATTGTATTAAAATGGTCTGAGTGACCACATGCAGGTAGGATGTAGAGTGCGCATGCAGCTGGAAATTGGGTGAGATGAACTGTGAAGTCAATGTCAGCACTGGCCAGCAAATGAAATTTATACTGGACAGTAGTACCCACTACCACCTGTGAAGGAAGCTGCTAGAGATCCTGTTCTCCTGGATTTAAGAAGTCTTAAGACCTTTACATTTTTCTGTTAACATACACCTTGAACAAAGATGATTACCATAGCTTTTACTATGGCCCTGTACTACATTACTACATTATTTGAGATAGAAGAAATAGGAAGTAAAAATTTCATTTTAGAAGTTCCATATACTTTTCCAGGCCTGTCATTCCCTAAGCCCGTTTCCGTTCCAGGACTTTCACCCCTAAATTACAGGGAAATTGATACATCTACCTATGCACTGTTAAATAACCTTCCAATAAATAGAAGTAAAGAGAGACATAATATTTTGAGACTATAATTTACAGGGACTTTCCAGCACTGTTAATTGATCAGATAATGAAGATCGTTTCTGCCTAAGAATCTGGGGATCGACCAGACCACCACAAACTATCTTTGATCAACAAACTGATATGCCTACATACTTTTCCACACTTACAACCTCAAAAAGTTTCCTTCAAAAGAAGAGCTGGGAATCCCCCAAACACCTCTCTCTCTCTCTCTCTCTCTCTCTCTCTCTCCAGATGGCCCACTTTCTCTCTTGAACGCATATTCCAAGTAAATCTCTGTGTCTTTGTTGAATTGATTTTCTTTCAGGTATGTCAAGGACCCTGCAGGTTCTGAGTTGAGTTCTCCCTTCTCTGTGGTAAGACCTTGGACCCTTATCAGAGACACCTCTTCTTCCATGACATTACCATCTTTTGTCTTTAGATTCTTGCTGGTAATCTCCCATTCTTGCCTCCTCTTCTTTTCCTTTTCCCTACTATACTCCAGCCTTTCTGCATGTGCAACCAGATTCAGTTTGAAACCTCTAATCCAGGTTAAATCCTATGTATTCACCTTACACTAAGTTCGACCTATACTTCCTTTCATTGTGTTCTTGGATCTTATTAAGCTCTTCTTTGTGTTTCCAGTAATTTTCTCCAGAATGTTCTCCTGCCTTCTTCACTTTACTTGAATCTATGTTTAAGTTCTTCTCACCAAAGGAGCCTTTTTGATCCACTCTCGAAACATAACTTGCCCCTTACAATCTCCCTTATTTCCCCACCACCAACTTCAGGGACCATTTCATTCTCAATGGTATTATCTTACTTTTTTTTTTTTAAATGTATTTTGTGTGGTTTTGGTTTTTCTCTCACATTAGAATCTAAACTCAGAAGGGCATGGACATTCTTTTTCACTATTAATTTATTTCTTTTAGGGTGGTGACAAGTGCAGAATGTTTAATATTATTTTTCATATGCACACAAGTATAGTTTTCTTTTTAAAAATATGTGAATCATAAATTATTTTTTACATGAAATAACTATAAAAGTACCACAACAACACTGTTACAGCTAAATTCATATTGACTGATTAGGTTATAGGTCTCACATTTAAATCATTTCACCTCTGAATATTCCTACATTAACATGGGAGCTTTTAGGGGACACTTCATGTCCAAACCATAACTTGCTTAATAGCCAGAATTGGTACCATAAATCCATGGTACTTGCATTGTGAAAATTTATTTTTATATATATTTTTTTAAATTTGGACATGCTAATCTGTGGAGGAGGGGACTAGACCCTGGACAGTGAGAAAGTTGGTCTATTAGCATGTGTTAAATCCAGATAAGAAATAATGTTTTACAACCTAATACTGTTTTTAGAGATATTGTGGGAAGGGGAAGGGTGGGATAAGGGAGGGTAATTGGGGGGGCACTCCTGGGGGTAATTGCAATATCCAGATTATATACACATTTTATATTACTTTGTTAAAAACTTGTATGGTTTTATGGTTGTTCAAAAATAAAAAAAAATTTGGACATGCTAACTGATTATGGCAGAGCACAAATGGTCATTGGAATTTTGAAATTTGTCTAAAAAAAGTTGAACCACGACATTCAGAAACATTTAATCAATTTTAGAATAAAAATTAATTGTGAGTTCTATTTCCAACATATACTACCTGTATGACTACTCTCTTCCACTACACACAAAAATACATTTCAATGTATCTATCATCACAAAGTCAATATTTTATATGACATTTAGGGGGAACAATTTTAGCTTTCTTAATGATTTTTGGGGAAGATTTGCTTGATTTAAGTGTTTGTTTTGCTCTGCCATGATATTGTTTCAGAGGAAAGATGATACCAGCTATTTGTTAGTAAGATTTTGTATATCCAAAATCACATAGATTAAATAATATAATACATTTAAGCATTGCTTTGATTACTTGGAAAGAAATCCTTAATTTATGTCATTATACACTTTATTAGCCTTTGTTTATATTCACATGGGAATATTATTATATAGTTCACAATGTTGTTCCAAATGTTGAGCGTGAAAAATTTACATTAATTCTTATGGAAGACAAAGTAAACTACAAATATTCAGTTGTATTGTTAATATGGAGAGAATAAATATAAATAGAACATGTGAACCTTCTTAAAATATTTCTTTACATAAAAAAAGGCAAAATTCAAATACTCTTCACTTTGCTCTTTCATGTCATATTCCAATACAATTTATAGCTTTCTAGGTAAAATAAGATAAACTTCCTGGTATTGCTTGTGAAGTCCCAAAGAAAAGTCTCTATGGCTTTGGTCTATTTTAATTTTATAAAATATATAAACTTTCATCTTTATGTTGTTTAACACCCATGTTGTATTAGGAGGCAGAATTTGGAGCCTAACGTTCAGTTGAGACATGATTTTCAGGAGTATTGGCTGAAATGAATTAGTAATACTAATAATACAATTCTTATTTGTAACAACTGCAGATCTTCATAGTATAAATACTCCCACTATGGCCAGTTCCAAGCTAGCAACTTGACACTGTTGAATGCAGATGAAGCGAGAAGAGCAGGGAGGAGAAAATGCTGTTAGCCTTCCAAACAAGTACACTCTGGCTCCAGTAATTATCGGGGTTGAGGCTCCTGACATTTGTTTTGCTATCTGCTCAGTTTAAGTGAATATATAAAAAAAAAAAAATCTTGGAGGTTTTATAGGTTGCCGTCATTTCCACAAGTTTCTACTTATTTGATTTAAATCTAGAATTCTGCCTATTTTTTTCCACTTCTATTTTTACAGAAAAACCAAAAATTTCATTGATCTCAAGATAAAATGGTTTTGAGTTCAAAATATATTTCCTTTTCCTCTTCCCTCTGTTCCCAAAGAATTATATAGAATCCCATGATAATGCTATTAAAATAAATATTTAAAGAAAATTAGAATGAATACATTTGCTTTATAGGAATCAAACAGCAGGTAAACTGAAGCTTAAAAATAAATTTGAACATAAATGTTAGCAGTTGAAATTGTTGATTAGCAGTAAGTATCATTTTCATAGCAAAATATCCATCATATTCCTAGAACTTCATGACAAGTGGTGTATTGGCCAAAACACTGGATTAGGAGAAAATAAATTCTGGTTCTCAGGCTGCCATTAAGTACTTGATTAAATCATGACCTGGTCTCTATGCCTCTGAGCATTGTCCTATTGTAAAATGGCAGGAAGGGAGCTTAACACATTCAAGTTTTCTTTCAAATTTAAAACCTCCTGAATTTATGTTTTATGGTGCTTAGGGACAAATACTTTCTTACATCTAGCTTTGCATTTTTTCATTTATAAATAAACGTTTTAAGCTCACTCTTTGCAGTGTCCCAACTAGCTAATATATTTTAATTAAACCCTGTACCTACTAAAAGAAATGGTAGACCCAAAGCTACAACGTGTTGCCTTAGGAACTGACTTCCTAAACAAGTCCCCCAAAGCTCAAGAAGTAAAAGGAAAAAATCAATAAATGGGATGACATCAAAGCAAAGGAAACAATCAAAAGCATGAAGAGAGAACCTACAGAATGGGAAAAAAGTCTTTGCTTCCTGCAGCTCTGTCAGGGCTTTAACATTCAGGATATACAAAGGACTTACAAAACTAACACCAAAAAACAAAAACAAAAACAAAAGCAAAAACACAAAACAAAACAAAACAAAACAAAAAACCTCAATAAATGGGAAAAAAAGAGCTAGATAGACACTTCTCAAATGAAAAATTGCAAATGGTCAATAAATATGTCAATAAATAAATATGAAAAAAATGTTCAAAATCTCCAGTAATTTAGAAAGATGCAGTGGCTGGAGCAGTGGCTCAGCATTTACAGCACTTGCCTGGCATGTGCAAGGATGCGAGTTCAAACCCCAGCACCAGGTGCACAACTAAGTGTTGGAGCATCAAAAGCCACATGTAAAACTAAATAAAATCAATTTTCTCTATCTCATACTGACCGTCTCTTTTTAAAAAGAATTAGAGAAATGTAAGTTAAAACTACACTGAGGCTTCACCTCACTCCATTTAGAGTGGTAATAATCAAGAATGTGAACAATATGTGTTGGTGGGGATGGGGAGGAATATTTTTGGTGAAACTGAAAACTAGTACAACCACTCTGGAAAGTAGCATGGAGATTTCTCAAAAAACTAGGAATGGATCCACCACTAGACCCAGATATTCCACTCCTTAGTATATACCCAAAAGACCTAAAATCAGCATACTACAGTGATGCAGCCACATCAATGTCCATAGCACCACAATGCACAGTAGCTAAGCTATGGAATCAACCAAGGTGCCCTTCAAATGATGGATAAAGAAACTGTGGCATACACACACAAATGGAGTATTACTCAGCTGTGAGGAAAAATGACTTTATATCATTTGCTGCCACGTGAATGAAACTGGAGGATATCATACTAAGTGAAATAAGCCAGTCTCAAAAAAACTGAAGGTCAAACGTTCTCTCTGATATGTGGAAACTAATCCAAAATAAGAAAAAGAACAGAGTAATAGTCAAAAGGGAAGGAACTGTGTGAAAGAGGAATGCAATAGGGAAAGTTAATTGAAGGAATAAGACTTTAACTTGCTCATGTTCATAATGAACATATCATAGTGAATCATATACATACATACCCATATGTATATATGCATATGTACACATGTATGTATGTATGTATATATGTATGTGTATGTATGTATATATGTATATATGCATATGTGTGTGTGTGTGTGTGTGTGTGTGTGTGTGTATGTATATATCATCAATGAGTCATTAAAAAAAGGCTATTTATGGGGCTGGAGTGGTGGCTCAGCGGTTTCAGCGCTTGCCTGGCAAGCATGAGGACCCAGGTTCAAACCCCAGCACCACGTACACAACTAAGTGTTGGAGCAACTAAGGCCATGTGAAAAACTCAATAAAGTTGTTTCTCTCTTTCTCTGTCTCTCTCACTGTCCCTCTCTCTTTAAAAAAAAAAAAAGCTGTTTAGAAAATAACATAGAGACCAATATAGGGAAGAGAAAGGAAAGAAGTGAGAGGGATACTGAATACTGAGTTAGAATAAGTTATATTGCATTTCTTTATAAAAATGATATAAAAATGATAATGTTTTTCCTAAGTCAAAGATATATTAAAGGAACAGGGGGTGGGAGGAAGTGAGAAATAGGGAAAATGCTAGAACTGATTTAAAACAAGATACATATCAAACTTTTATGTCATTGTATATATCATTTACACATATACAAAAATATTCTCATAAGTGTAAGAATTATGTCTGTATACTTGGGTATATTAGAATAACTATATTTCCCATAGAAAGAGGCAAGGGATCGGGACAGGAGAAGGAAGGTAGGAGAATGCTGGGTGGGGGTGGGATGTTTGCTAAGCTATATTATATATATTATATATTATTAAATGTGTGCTTGTATGAATATGTGACAATAAATCCCCTCATTATATGCAATGATTTATACTATATGGAAAAACAACTATATTGCCTAACGCAGAGTTAATTCCAGGGTAAAGTTCCAACCAATGCACTTATTTTCTTAACTACTAATCATTAAAAAGAAGAAAGCTTAATCTTCTGCTATGAACTGAATTTTGACCTTGACCCCACTCCTGATTTATATGTGAAACCCTAAGCCAAGAGTTCTTTTAACTGAAGAAAGGGCCTATGACAAAGATTAAGTAAGGTGATTTACTGCTCAGTTTAAGTAAATTAAAAAGTAAATCTTGGACATGCTTATACCTTGTCCTCATTTTTTCAAGCTTCTATGTATTTGATTTAAATAAATAATTTCACCTATTCTTTCCACTTATATTTCACAGGAAAACTAAAATTGTTCATGTTCTCAACATAAAATGGTTTTTACTTCAAAACATGCTTTCTTTACCTCTTTTCCTTAGGGCTGCTACCATTAGAAGAGAAAGAAATACTAGAACTCTCTCTCTATCATTTGAGGTCCTAGAGAAGATGGTTGTCTCTATGGCAGAAAGAGGGCCCTCATCAGAAACCAAATCAACCTGGAGCCCTCATCTTAGATTTTCTAAGCCTTGAAACTGTAAGAAATCAAACTCTTCTATTTAAGCTACACAGCCTAAGATATTTTGCTGTCAGACTGAGGTGACTGATGCCTTCTTTTAAACATTTTCATTTGCAGGATTATGAGGCCATGGATTTGTCTTTTATTATAATTATTTCAACAATTATTTTTTTCATTCCTTCACTTATGTTCCTTCCGTTTTCTATTTGTACCTTTAAAATGAGTTTAGGAGAGGAAAATATATATCCCAAAACTTACCCTTTCCTTTATCCTCAATTCTAGAGAGCAAATTATGGTCAGTTTATTCTGGAAAATTTCTCTTTGACCTTCTTGGTTTTCTCTTCTTTACTCCCCTAATTCAGATCTCTTGTCCTTTACAATAATTTTCCAACTAGTCCCTCCACCATTGTTTGACATCCCCCAATTTTTGCTTCAAAATAGCCCCGGAATGACCTTCTTAGCATACCTGTTTACTGAAAAAAAAAATTGTTCAGTGTTTCCTGAATTTCCATGGGATAAAAATATCCAGCTTCTCCATGGATTAAAAATCCTTCATGATCTGTTCCTAATACCCTATCTTTGCTTGTATTTTTGCATTTATTTGTTTATTTTTGTCCTGGAGACTGAACCCTGGGTATTTTTTTCTTTTCCTTTCCTTTTCTTTCTTTCTTTCTTTTTTGTTTTTGTTTTAATTTTTCTTTTTTTTTAAGCTACATTTGTCATTTTTTTATTGGATGAATATGGAGTTACAACTGAGGGGAAAACAATGTCAAACAATCAAGAACAAATGTACATATAATTAGTTATCCAAGGCTAAGTTTATCTACATTTGTTCTTGAACCGTTTTTGTTTTTTTTGTGATAATGTTTCTCTAAGTCAATGAGGGTCACTCTAAATTTCTGAAACTGGGCTTGAAGTTGACATCCTACTGCCTCAGCCTCCCCAGTTGCTGGGATTATAGGAATATGCCACTAAGCCTGGTTTACCTTAGAATACACTTCCCAAATTTATCTATATATCAAACTCTTCACCATCCTTCAAATAATAATGACAAAAAGCACTGTGTATGTGAACTATTATCCTAAATATATTGTGTATACTGATGCATTTAATGCAACAAAACCCATGAATACTAGATTGAGTACCATATGGGTTCTTCTAATTCAGACCACTAAGTGACAGAAAAATTTGTAATTTAGCCCATCTCACAGCAAATAAGTGGCAAAGCTGGGAATCCAACGCAGGTAATCAAGAACCAGAATCCCAGCTGAGTGTAGTGGCACACACCTGTAATTCCAGCTATTTAGGAAGCAATTTAGTAAGACCCTAAATAAAAACAAAATATAAAATTAAATAAAAGTCAAAATCAAAATAAAAAAATAATATGCTTCTGGTTATAGGACATAGATAGAAAGCATCCCTGAGTTCAGTCCCCAGTTTTGACACAACCCACCTCCTACAAAAATAAAAAATAAAAAAAAAAGAAAGCCAGAATCCAAGATTCTAGCTGGGAAGCAGACTGCCTCTATGAAGCACAAATGCTATTGATTCCCTTGCAAAACCTTCTGTATATTTGCCATAAACTATTTGATGCTTCTTTCATCTGTACCTCACTGCTTATTACTCTGCTTGATTAGTTGACTTGTTTTTATTTTTAAAAAATTATCCTTCATCAAAATGAAAAATCTTGAAAGGAAAACCCACAAATTTTCACCATTTCATCCTGTGGTAGAGCTTGGTATGTGGTATGTATTTAAAACATTAACATTACATACAATTGTTTTCATACTTTGCAGAGATCTTAAAATATTTTACTTTGGAAAAAATAAACTTATAACCTTTGAAACAATTATAGGATTTACATATAATCTTTATTTTGGTTTTATAGCTTTCAAGGAAATAAATAATTCAATGACAGAGAATAAAATATGGCAATGATATTTGCTTTTTTTTTTATCAATTATAGCCCGTTTTAAGAATGAAATAAAATGTGTGCTTCTCTTTATAAAAATGGTTGTCTTTTCAAAAAGTGAACCTATTTCTGTTTTTGTGAAAATATTTGAATATCTCCTAAAACAATTTCATTAACTGTAATAAATCATTACAGTTCATAATTAGTTGATTTTGCAATTATGTACAGCTTGAAAATCAATATTCTAAATACTACTTTAAAGTTTAGATAGTTTAAAAGATGGGTGCTTTCTTCGAACAAGCTAATTTATGTTTCATTTTATTAATCATGAGTCTAAAAGATAGAATATGATATGATTGAATTCTCTATGTACACTGTACACATATCATGTAAAGAGCTACCCATGGTGGTTGGGCTTATTGAAAGAATAACAATGTGTCCAACCCATAGCAAGGCAAAGTCTGTCTTGATTCCTGTCTTTCTTTAACATAAAAAAAAAGTCCACTAATTTTATTGAATCCTGTCTAAAAGGTTATTTTGCTTTCAAGCTGTAAAATGATCCTGTTGACATACCTACAAATATGGGAGGAATAATATATTATTCTTGCAAGGACTGTCATGAACTTAGGGAGATATTGTAGGTCAACCCATGGGCAAATCCACTAGAGAACAGAAATAATCAAGATTCCTTGTCACAAGGACTTCTGTAGCAGCACACAAAAGTGAAAGAAAATTAAAGCAAAATTAAGGAAAGTAACAGTCTTAAAGTTTAGGAAATACATTTTTTCTCAGTAGGTAAAATTCAGACCAACCGATTATATGTATAATAATGTCTTACCATTCCCTGCCTGGACCAGAGATCATGTATCAAGATTCTTCTGTAGAAGACACAAGTTATTTCTCTGCACTTGCATTTCTGAATAAACAGTCATGGTGAAAAAAAAAAAAGGTGTATTGTCATTAAATCAGTTAATTTTCCTAACCAACTAAAGCTAAGTTGACATTAAATGTTTTTCCTTTTGCTTTTCATAATATATTTCTGTTTCTTCTTCAGTGAAACCCCTAGGGTAGCACATCATACTCTGTAAGAAGGTTATACAGAAATTAGACTTATACTGTAATTCAATTATACCAACTGTGGACTCTTCAAAGTAGCCTCTCAAAGACACAATTGACAAACAGCATGGTTTTGACTTGTGTTTAACACCTAAAGGACCTGTGATTTGTGAACACTAAAACTCACAACCTGTGTTCATGCACATTGCTGGGGGAAATAGAGGGCCTTCACAAACACCATGAAAATTAAAAAAAAAAACTTTATTGGTCAATATAAATTTTATGAAATATTTTTATTTTATAAACTACTCCACGTCACATAAATATTGCTTCATAAATCATAAATTATAGAGATTCTTAATCTGTGTGAGAGTATATTAAACCATTACAGGATATAATATTCACTGTACAAATGGATTATGATTATGCGATCACAAATTAATTTTAAACAATGAGGGTCTCATTCTGCTGGTGGTGAAGAGATAAAAACTACTAAATGTCACAAGTAACGAAGTTGTTCTCCTTTACATAACAGGTTGTTCTGGAGGGTTAGTCTGTTTGTTACCTGATCGGAGATTTTAAATGTCATGGAATGCCTAAGCTTTCCAATCCTGGCTAAGGTTTAAGGTGATTGACACAAAATTATATGGAATAATGTTCTGAATTACATTATTTACATAAGACCTGATCTTCTAGAAAGCCTATGCTAGTGACAATTTTAATGGACTTCATAGAGTGGAATGAAAGACTACTTATTCTCCCTGGGGGAAGTGGTTTGCACTTTTAAAAATTCTGACATCAAATATGTGTAAATTACTTTGGAATTTAATTGATACTATGTTCTTGACAGTCAAATATTTTCCTGAGGGAAGTTTATAGTAAATTGTGTGTGTGTGGGGGGGGGGTGACTTAATGCTAATGTAGATTTTGAATGCCTTTAAAGGTTGTTATCTTTTCCCCATTGTCCACATGAGCCCAGGACATATTTCTGCTGTTCTGTGTCTTTCCTTAATGTAGAAAATAATTTCTAAGAGTTTTAGCTCTAAGAGAAAAGGGAGATCTACTATCATAGTCGCCTGGTTTTTGAAGTGTTGCTTTTGGCTTAGGATACAGCTGCATACCACTTAAAGAGGGGATGTGTTCTGAGAAGTGCGTCTTTAGGTGATTTCTCCACTGTGTGCACACATTGCAGGTTGTGCTTCCACAAGCCAGGGGGCAGACCTCAGTCATGTGATGGGGCCTTGATGCATTTGAGAAACATCATCTAAATGAACTATGAGGTTGCTGCCAGCAGAATATAGCATGTTGTTTGCAGTAAACTTTTTTATTAGGTAGGAACATATTCTACAATAAAATTATTGTATACTAAATATAAAAAATTCATGACAATCATTCATTATCCAGTATTCTATGTTGTACATAACTGTATGTATGGCTGGCAGCACAGCAGGTTTCGTTACACCAGCATTGCCACAAACACGTGAGCAAAGCCTCGTGCTGTGATATTTTGCTAGCACTTAAAATCATTTCTAAGTGAATTTTCAGTCTACTAATTAATATTATTAACTAGTTTTCAAGTAGAACATTTGCAGTCTACACTTATTCATCTTATACAATATAAGTTTGTAACCTTTGACCTATTTCCTCCCTCCCACTCTTCATAATTAGGAGATACTGCCATTTGTGACAACATGAATGAATATTGAAGACATGTGGCAAGTAAATTAAGCCAAAAACTGAAAAATATGAATGTTCTAATGTGTAGACTACAAAAGTATCACTACATAAATTGAATGGATACAAAGTCTTAAGGCAGTCATATGAGAAGGAAAAATACATAGTAAACTGCCATTGAGATTTTTGAAAACTGATGTCTTACTCACTAACGATGGTACAAGAAAATCAAGTAGATGATTGGAAACAGTTTTGGTATTCTGGAAATCAATCTCCACCTCCACCTTGCTTCACTCATTCACACACATGTGTATATCACAAAAAGTTATACCTCCTTATTTTATATCTATCATTTTAAAACCAGTAACATCATCATGATAAAACTCTACTAAGTCCAACTTCTGACATAAACAAATAAAGCATATGTAATGATTACCACCCTGAACTTAGGAAAACTTTGAGAAATCAGAAAGGTGAGTCCTTAAGAATACATTTACATGAGCAAAGGACCCTATAAAAGTTCATCTGAGATCAAAACAGGAGAGGAGAACAAGCCTGACCTCCCAAAAAACAGTTGAGCTGTCAGAGGGAAAATTTTGAGAGCAGTGTGGTGACTTTATGTTCTTGCCCTGATTGATCTCTAGGATTGAAAAGGGGTTGGTATTAATTTCTGCAAGAATGGTCTCAGTACACTCTCTGAAATGTTGAATCATCTATAATGGTGTTTTGAAATCCTTCTAACAGGGTTAACACAGGCAGAGGAGCTTTGGTGCCTATCTCCTCATCCCATACCTTCCTTTCAGCTCCACTTCCCACAGCAACTGTAGATGCTTCAGTGCACTGCTGCTCCTTCCCACTGGAAGAGTCACAGAAGCAACACCAGGAGAAATTATTAAGCAGTAAAACTATGGTCGTTATCATTAATGCAACTTCGTTTGTCCAAAGAACATATGTTGACCTAAATAAACATAGAAAGCACTTTTCTGCAATGCCTAACCTGATTTTCATTATGGATACATACATACATATGCAAAACATTATTTCAAAGTCCGATAAGTCTAATTCAGCACAAATTATTGTTTTAGGTCAAGTTCCTTAGAAGTTGAACTTGAGATGGGAATTGTTATACAAATGAATTGAGAGAGTACTATGAGTTTAAAGTGATAAAAGGGTGAGGAAAACAGATAAAAGTAAAGAAGGAAAGCAAAGGGGTGGTTCAGCTTAGTAGTTTTCGAAATGTGGTACCCAGAACAACAGCACCAGCCTCAGAGAATAGGCTAAAAGGCAAGTTCTCAGGCTCCAATCTACTGAATCAGAAACTCTGAACATTTAGCCCAGTAATGATTTTTTAAGAAACCCTTTAGTTTATTCTGATGCACTCTAAAATTTGGGAATCATGGTAGAGCTAATGTGTAGCCTCAGCTTGATTTTGCCAAGCATCCTAGGGCCTGAATGTAACTGCAGATTTTTCCCTTTAGAAGCAATAGAGGCAGTGTTTATGCTCCAGGTGAATTGGCCACACAGTACACTGGGGATGAAGACATACTCTTCAGGCATTTATGGGTGAGATGGATAAAATGGAACATTCTCAAGGGAAGGACTTTGCAGTGCACTTCTGGTTCACAACACCTGACAGAGGTCCCAACAGCAGATACTATTACTGTGTGTTCTCCTGGCTCAGTCAGCGTTTTGTCACTGTGACCAAAATATCTGACATGAATATGTTAGTTTCACTTGTAGATGAAAAGTTTGTTTTGGTTCACAATTTCAGAGGTTCAGTCTATGGTCACTGACTCCATGACTCTGGGCATGAGGTGAGACAGAACATCATGGTGGAAAGTTGTGGCAAAGGAAGGCAGCTCAGGATGTGGCACCCAGGAAGAAGAAAAAGAGCTCCACTCACCAGGGGTAAAGTATAAACCCTAAAGTCAGGCCCACAGCGAGCCACTTTTTCCAGTCACACCTTACCTGCCTACAGTCATCTCCCAGTAAATCCATATCAGTGGATTAGTCCACTAATTAGGTTATAACTTTCATTATCTAATCATTCCAACTTTAAACATTCTTGCATTATCTCACACATGAGTTTTTGAGGGACTCATATCTAAATCATAACACCTCCCAAATAGAGTTTAGTGTGGGAAGAAAAGGTTTTGTCATAACCTGAAATCCATAGTTCTAGCATGTCCTTCAGGCATTAAAGAATATAACTTAGGTTTTATATATATATATATATATACTACTTTTTTCACTTCATGTTTTCTTTCATCAAACTAGCATTCTTCTTCTTCTTCTTTTTTTTTTTTTTAAGAAAGAGGGGACCATGAGAGAGAGAGAAAGAGAGAAGCAATCTTTGTTTAGTTTTTCATGTGACTTTGTTGTGTAATGGTGCTGGGGTTTGAACTTGAGTACTGGCGCATGCCAGGCAAGTGCTGTAACTGCTGAGCCACTGCTCCAGTCCTTCAAACCAGCATTCTGATCCCCAATTTAAAATGAAAATTTCAAGCCTAAGGCACTATGGACCTGCAAGAGAAGAAAATGGAACAAAAACTACTAACTCTAGTAAATAACTCTCCTTTGAATATCTCATTCAGTAGATAGGTACTGAGAACCCATCCATTACTAAGGAAAAAAATGATCTTAAATTTTAGTTTTAGGGGAGAGGGCATTGAAGAGGGTAAGAAAGAGAAAAGAGGAGTTCTCTGCAACCTGTGGGAAGCTTCAAAAATTACACAAATTGAAAGGATCTTCCAGGAATCGGTCCCAAATCTGAAGGGAGAAGACTACTGGAATAAACAGAATTGAATCTAGCATGGTTCCTCAGGTGAGAAGTATAATGGAAAAAGAAAGCCACAGAAAGAAACCTATACCCTGATATCATGATATGTGCTATTCATGGGACATTCTCTTGCTTGCTACTTCCTCTGCTAATTCTCACTCTTGATACCTGTGGCAGGTCAACTCCCAAAGTGAGTTCAGTTTGTTGATCTCATTCATCCTCTATCTGTCTTTACAGCTGGGTAAACATCAAAACCCAAGTCCTACTGCAAACCTTCCCCGAAGAAGACATATGGTCATAGAACCAGACATTTTGGTCCTTGATTATTTTTTAACTCTGAACTTTGATGTTTACTAGCCTTGATTGTCTACCAAGTGTGTAGATTCTTTAAAGGCCAGGAGGCTCCTTACATGTACCCCATGTTTATATTCTCTTTGGAAATCAGCACAGTGCTGGAAAAAAAGTATATTCTCTAAAAAAATAAAAAAGAAAGAAAGCAAACGAAAATCTCTTGCTGAATTGATTTCTTTGATTCTAGCAGGAGTCTTTCACTTCTCTACTTTTAAAAAAATAACCACACAGAAGTAACATAAAAACATAAATCAAATCCAAACAGTACACATAGTAAATACCTGAAGGGTACTACCTGCTATTCTCCAAGCAACACAAAAGCAATGTTTTAACACTTATGTGAGTCTTTGGGCCTCTTATCTCTGACACTATCCTTATATTTTAACACAATGCAATTTTCTTTTTCTCTGCATTTCCCACTGCTGTTGTATTGTACAATACTCAGGAAATCCATGGACCATACATAAAATGTCATATCAGATGTTTGCACTCAGCATGAGTTTATTTAATATAAATATACATATAAACACACTACAAATTATCATCTGAACTGTCCGAAGATTGAGAATTTCAATTTCCTATTAACAGCATACGGAAGTGTGTGCCCAGCACTAAACTGCTGAAAATTTGTATTGCAAAAGAGCTGGCAACAGGTCCAAGCACCAAGAGGTCTACAAGATAGTTGAAGTTTTGAGTCATCTCAGACCTCATCAGGCAGAGCTGATAAATGACTTTTCATGTTTAAGTGGAGGATGCTGGAGGGTAATGCTGGTTTCAAACAATTGAAATGCAATGACTGTCACAAATCATCAAAGGCCAGTGGTGTCACTTTGTTAGCATTGAGATCACAGAGGCTGTCTTGATATGGAGCTCTGAGCTGAAATCATTTATACAGAAACCACTTCTCTTTATCTTGAGGTTTCCTATCACTTATAGGAGAAAGAAAAATCTTTTCTTTTTTTAAATATGAACTCATATCTGTGGTATTTTCACACAGTTGATTTTTAACTTCTCTACTGTGAAAAGCAAACAAAATAAGACTTTGTTCTAACACAGAATAAAAGAGATATCTTCTCTTCAGTGAAAATTGCATCAATTCAAAGGCGGACAAGGGAATCATATAGCTCCTAAACAAAATGGGTTGTTCAAGAAGGGAACTTAAATTGCAGTGTATTTTATTCTATATCCTGGTTAGTACTTTTTATGCAGATTGAAGCCCAGTTGAAAATAAGAACTATTCCCAGGACTTTTGTAAATTCAAAATAAATGCCATACATTAATTTCAGTGCTAATTATTTTAGCTGTTTGACATATTTATTGATTGCTTTGGCTTGAATCTGATTACCAATTTCTCTGCTTATTCCTCTGTATAAGTTGATGTTTTAAATATGACTTTAATCATAGTACATTACTATGTTTTATGTTATTCTTACAGTTTTATTCAATGCTAATTATTGTATTCAGTTTGTGCCCAGTCCTTTTTAATGAATCTAATACCAAGAAGGTTTAATTAACATTGCTTTTAGGATGCTTGATCTTATGTATAATTAAGCTAGATAAAAATTTGCTAGACACTTCAAAAATAACCACGTGCTGATTTTGCACTGTCAATTTAGCAAATAGAACTATGTTTGTTAGAATTTCTCTCCCTGTAAATTTCAAGGTTAATGTTGACTAACAAGAATAACAAAAATTGCATCAGACTTGGAAGGCAATAAGTGAAATAGTAGTCCTGCTTTGAAGATTATTCAAGGCACCAACTTGGATGCTACAGATCGATTGCCTACTAATTATTTGCCCTCTCACCTTATTGGTCATACCTAGGAATAGTTCAGTATTTACAGGGATTCCTCTTACAGCTACTGCATCCTGGATGAAGCTTGAAGGCAGTTCTGTGGCAAAAGGCTTCTTTCAGCGATCATCTACATTGTTGAAGTTGGACCTGGGTTTTCATATGTCTTCATGGATTCTGCTTTGTCCTGCCTCCTCCTCCTTCACTGCAAACACACAGTCTAATTCCATCTCTACTTCCTGAGACATTGATCCTGATGACCATTAGTCATTTCAGGCTCACCACATAAACAATAACAGTATTCTATAAACTTCTTCATCAGTTCCTCAAATGGTGTGAGATTCAATCCCTATAATAAATCCTTTATTCCATACCATTCTAGTAAGGATTTCTTCCTGATCAAACTTTAACTCATATGTAATTTAATAAGTGAAATCATTCCAAGGGAAATAAAATTTATGAATGAGTTATGAGAATTGATTTTGTGTTATCTATAACTGTTTCTTTGATCTGATCAGATATAAATGCATTGATGGGATTGTTACCACTGATAAAGAAGACACAGAGTTTAGGACAAGCAGTGGCAAGAAATTTCTTACAATGCAATTTGTAGACTACATTAATCAAGTGACAAAAGAAGGACAGTTTTGGTGTGGGTAATTATTTATTGCCACTGACCATTTTCATTGAAAAAGGAAAGAAAGATGATGATATTATTTGATTACTTTTAAATATGCCAGAACACCAGTGAAATGAAATGGTTAGCTCAAGACTTTCAATTCCCATCATATGGACCACGTAATGAATCAAGTATCTCTTATGACTGTTCTTAAAACCATTGTTATTTATTGGAGCTGTAGATAGAAAATTTGAAATGAAATGAAAACCAAACTCTCAGTCCGTAGGTAAATGGATTTGATTCAAGCAAATTGAATTCATAGCTTCATGATGCCTCTTATGTTAGATTGAGACTTCAAGGGAAGGAGTTGTGCCCTGAAAATGACTGGAGTTATGTCAGAGTATCTGAAGTTAGGGATCTTGGGGGCTTAAATTCTGCCTATACTACTTCACTAACAGAAGAAGCCCTTCCTCCCTGCTAAAGAGGAAGTTTCCCCTTTTCTTAATAATTTGAATGGTTTTTCAGGAAAGCAACTGTTGACTGTTGACTCTCCTTAGCGTCTGTTCTTACTACATGGTATTGTTTCTAGAACTATGCGCAGACTCAAGAATTGTCAGACTTCTATAATTAAATCATGGGGCTAATTATTTAAGGTTTTGTATAGTTATCTTTGGATAAATATTCTCTTGAGAACCACTTCCAGCTTGCTACTCAGTCTTTGTTGAATTTAGTATTTTACTGGTGTTTTAGTCACCTTTTTCTCACTGTGACCCAGGCATCTGACAAGAGCAATTTTAGGAGGAAAGATTTATGTAGGGGTTCATGGTTTCAGAGGTCTTATCCATAGAAGGTCAACTCCACTTTTTAGGGCTCAAAGTGAGACTAAACATCATGATGGAAGGCATGGCTCCAGAGAGCAGGGAGCTCAAGATGTCACATCAGGAAACTTAGCAGAGAGAGAAACTCCACACCAGATACAGAATATATACCTCAAAGGCATGCCCCCAATGACCTACCTCCTCTAGTCACATCCTACCACCCTACAGTTGCCAGTTAATCCCTATAAGGGGATCAATTTACCAATTAGGTTAAAGTTTTTATAACCCAATCATTTTACCTCAGCCATCCAGAATTGTCACAAGTGAGCATTTGGAAGACACCTCACATTCAAACAATAACAACTGGAGAACCCTTTGTTATGATATGATCTGAGCTACCCATCAGAGAATAGATGTTTACTGATTTATCAAGTCTTAAAGTTGGACATGCACAGAAGCATATCATCATACAAATATTATAGGTAGGATTTGAACCTGGAGTAACTCAAAAGTTAGTTGCATTAGCAAGTGCTGCAGATGCTCAAGTTCCCTACACTTTCTATTAAATTCTTACTCTCACAAATGACCTCCATATTTGCTTCCACAAATAACCTCATAAAGAACTTCTCTGTGATCCATTATTAAGGAAGAAAACTATTTGGGACTCACAGACAGTTCTGCATAGTATTCTGACATTACCCAAAGGTGCATGGCAACAACATTGTAATCCCACAAATGGGTGAAGCTGAAGAAAGGTGGCTAAAGGAAATCCTCCCAGTGAACAGAATTACAAATAGAACATTTTATTGCTCATTTTGTCCAGAAGGACATATGGTTTGAAATATGACTAAGGTATATATATATGCTGACATATACACAGAAACCTATGGTTTTGATGGATACTCATGGTTTTGCAAAGAAACATAATTGGAAAGTTAGTCATAAGGAATTATGGCCAAAATATTGAAAAGATCTCTCCAAATGAATGGAGACCATAAAAGAGGAATTATGTGTGTTCCATGTAAATGTTCATCAGAGAGGAAATTAGGAGAAAAGGATCTTAATCTGGTATGCAAGATGATCAATTCTTTAGCTCTAAGTCAGCTCCTTTTCCCAGATATCTATTCCTTGCCCCATGGGCTCTTGAACCAAACGGTCATGGTGACAGGGACAGAGGTTATGCATGGACTAAGAAATTGGACTTTCAGTCTTCAAAGTAAATCTGGTCACAGTCACTATTGAGGTCCTAATTTGTCAACACCAGAATTTAACAGTGAGTCTTCAATATGGCATTTTTCCTGGGGTCATTAACCATTCACTTGGTGATAAGTTGATTATGTTGAGTCACTTTTATAATAAAAGGACAAAGAATTTATTTCTAACTGGAACAAACACTGAAAAATTAATTTACCTTCTTTAACTACAATGCTTCTTTCAAAACTACCATCTATGCGTTTATAGAATTCTTCACTCACAGTTATGGTGCACCCACAAAATGCTTCTGACAAAATATACTATTTATCTGTATATGAAATGTGAGAACAGGTTCATGCTTATGGAATTCACTAATCTTAATTTGGTCCTCACAATTCTGAAACAGGTTGAAAATTGACAGTGCCAGACAAGTGATATCTTGAAAGGCTAAGTAATATTTCATAGGATATGGTATTTGCTTTAAGCTGTTTCATAGAATATGGTATATGATTTAAACTGGTGACCACTATGACACTCTTTCTCCATATTTAGGAATTATAAATAGTATGCACAGGAGTTATTCCTCTTACTATTTCCTCTAACAATCCACTAATATAAACATTGCTTCCTTTCCCTTTAACTAATGTCTCCAGTGCTTGCTCAAGAGGTCACTTTATGTTCCTCAGGTCAATGAACAAGAGGCAAAAAGAAGAGTTATTATCCTGACTATGGTGATTAATCCACACTGTCAAGAGGAAATTGAGGTGCTACCAAATTTGGAGTTAATGCAGGAGATCCTCTGAAGTATCTTTTATTACTTCCAGGTCTTATGGTTAAGAGAAATCACTAACAATCTAGAACAGACAGGACTATTATTGGCCTGAACTCTTCTGCAATGAAATTGAATTCTCCAACATGGCAAGAAAAGTTGACCAGCCCAGATATTTACTGAAAGTAAAGATAATATATAATAGGGAGTGAGAAACATAAATACCAACCTTAACGATGTGACCAACTGTAGAAATAACGACTATTATTATTGTTGTTTCCTTCTTTCTGAATAAATATATTTATATGTATTTTAGGCAAATCTTTTATTTATTTCTATTGTGTTCCCCTACCATATAACAAAACATATAAATAATGAATAATTTTACCTCAGAATTTATGTTCTGGGATATCAAAGTAGTGTGTGTGACTAAGCTTGAAAAAAAATAATCAATTTCTCAATTTGATTCAAATAAAGAATTCAATTCCTCATTTGGGAGAGGCATGTTTTTGGGTCGGGTGTTTTCATGAATTTACATAGGTACATGATTTTATTAATGGCTTCATTTCAAAATTATGCATAAATATGTTTGCATGGATGTCAGTTTGACAAAGGAGAACTCTTGTAATTTTAAACTGTATCAGTGTTGTTAAAATAAAATGTTTCCTAGAATTTCCTTCTCTTTAGGGATTCAGATTAGTTTTGGCAAAAAGAAAAATTTGCATGAGTTCAGAGGTAGAAGTGAGGCATCGGTCATTATACACTGAAGGTTATTATAGGATACTAGTCATCACTGCAGCTCATACAAATTATCATGGAGTTGCTGACTGACCTTTTGGTGTGGGATAACTGCCAAGCCTGAAACTCCTTCTGCTTTCATCAAATTATCTCTTTCTACTTCTCATAACCATGGCCCAGGTCCCTGTGTAGCTTCATAGCAAGGTCTCTAGCTTGGGCATAGGTTACCTAGGTCATTGTGATTGAAGGTAATTTCTTGTCCTTGTGGGTAGCAATTTGTTATTGCTTTCTACTGCTTCATGTCCACCTTTTCCTCCTGCCTGTTGTCCTGTGTGATCTACAATCACTTCAAGCCTATCACCATATCAGAGGAAATGTCTTCCATGAGCTGTATAGGTCTAATCCTTGTAATAATTCTCTTACTCATGATAGCTCTGCTTCTTTGATAGAACCTGAAAGATAATTTCTTATTAAGAACATGAAAGATCAGAAATGAACTTCCCAATATAATTATTACTAATATACTCCATGTAGTCATATCATGCTGAAAGTTGCCCAGTTGGTGAAATTTCTCAATTTTTAATACCTATAAGCATACATTTAATGTGCCACATTAGCTGCCAGAAATAATGCAGTGGACATCACTAGATTACAGGGAGTTAGGCATCATGAGTTTTCACTAATATAGTGATTGCTGACACGGTAAGTCCAGAAACCTTGGATGTGTCTGAAAAAGAGCATATGCCTTCACATCT
This sequence comes from Aplodontia rufa, assembly GCA_004027875.1. Taxonomy (NCBI): domain Eukaryota; kingdom Metazoa; phylum Chordata; class Mammalia; order Rodentia; family Aplodontiidae; genus Aplodontia; species Aplodontia rufa. The sequence goes on along the minus strand of PVKS010008907.1, from coordinate 41,067 downwards.
GCTGTTTTCTGCTTGAGAGAACTCATAATCCCATGCTGTTTAGTTGGTTAAAAATATCTTGCTTTAAACAGAGATAGTGAGGAGGTGACCAAATCGTCCTCTGTGACTGCTGTATGGAAATTAGTTTCTGTGTTAAGAGTCCAAGATTTGAGAGTTGGTTTAGGGAATTAGTCATATAGAAAAAGTGGGGCTCCTATAGTGAATGAAATAAAAACCTGAGGGAGATTGTTTAGATTGGAAAATTCGATGACCTGAATTACTGATTTTAATGCTCTCAGTTTAGTAGTTATATTATATTTCTCATATTTGAAAGTTGAATACTAAATGCAGAAAGGGAGAGGGGAACAGCTCCTGCTCCTTTTCATAACCACCCAAATAAGTACTATTGGAGTTCTCCAACAGTATAAACTCTAATGCTTATAGGTGACATCTTATCTGAATCTCACTGTTTCCTGGAAGTTACCTAGAGAACTTCAGTATTTTGTAAGTAAATACCAATCTGCTCTACTCCAGAAACTTTATGTTTGCACAAAGTATAATTTTTGAAAACACAGATATTAAAAATTTAATAAGGTCATAATAAATGAAATGCAACATAAGAATAATTTCTATATTTGCCAACAAATAATTAATTTTTAAAGAATATCAAAACTAAAAAGAATTCATTGGCAATCCTTAGTCTCGAGTTTCTCTGGACCAGTTATTCTCTCAAAGGACTTTGAAGATTATGAAATACATTGTCTCTTAGATCAAAGAAACTAGTGATAGTCCCTTCCTGTAAAGTAATTCCAAGATCCACTCTAAGTAGCAGAGCTTTTTGCTGCTTTCCTTGTACTCACCCACTTTCCAGTATTCGAACCCAGAAATATTGTATAAATAGAATTTGACCAAACTCACAAAGACAAGCATACTCAGAATGTTAATTCAGTGTGCTATGTTATCTGAAAGCAATAGGTAAAAAATGATCTTTAAGTGCTAAATGCACTAGACACTTATTACTTTTTATTTCTACCCAGAAATGTGATTATTTGTTTGTTACCTCCACATAAACGAGTGCATCTAAAGGAAATTCCCTTCTTTGGAATGATTTTTATAGATTTGAAAATTTTATTATAATCATTATGAGATATCAATGCAGCTGCAATTCAAGCACAATTTTAACAGTGATGTTCAAATGAAAATATTTTTCCTCCACCCCTGCACACCCCCACACTAAAAAGCTCTACAGAATGAGTGGCATTTGTAGCTAAGGTAACTTTGTTCTCATAGCGGAAAATTTAAGTAGAGCTTACAATGAGGAATGGTGAAATATACATATAGAGTTGTACTTAGATTCTTGTGGTAATAGGATTCTTATGGTTTACAAAAAAGTAAAAGAATCAATAATGTAAGATGTTTAAAGCCATTTTCACGATGCACACAATGTCTAGATTCTTCTGAGTTCAGTTCTAAGCTTCTCCGTCAACTTTGTCCTCTTGGGAAAGTTTATTAAGTATGGTTTTTTCATCATTTGTCACATGGGAATAAAGTATTTGATACAAAGTTCAATGACTCTGTGAAGCAAAACCAGGTCATATTTGTGGCATACCATCAAATCTTACAAGAAGAAAGCGCTCTAAAGCATGAGGCTTTATTATCTCTCTCTCTCTCTCTCTCACTTGCTTTTTTCTTTTCTCTATCTCTCTTTTTCAAAGAAAGAGCAGATGCTTATAGTTCTCTAGGTTAAAACAATGAAAGTAGATTTATAAAAGCTTTATTACCAAGATAAATTTTTGCACATTTCATCCTCACGTTCCCACAAAGATTGGTACTGTTGGATTTAATTCATTAACAGATACATTTTTTGGAGGAACATTTACAAATTGATTATTTAAATAAAGTTAAGATTTTGATTTATTCCTAGAATCATTTCACTAAAACACTTTGCATTTTAGTCAGAAATAAGAAAAGACAATTCCTAGGAGACATAGTTCTTTGTACCAAAAGGCGCAAGAGAATATTATGGTTAGTTCATCTCTAAAATCAAAGGAAAAATAAGTATAATCTAATACAACTTTTGCTGTATTATTTCAATATGTCTTAAAAAGACATTATTAGGGACTGGAGCTGTGGCTCAGAGGTTGAGGCACTCGTCTGGCATGTGCAAGTACGCGAGTTCAAACCTCAGCACCATGTACACAACAAAGTGTCCGAGGAATGAAGGTCACATGAAAAACTGAATAAAAATTGCTTCTCTCTTTCTCTCCCTCTCACTGTCCCTTCTTTGTTTAAAAAAGAAAAAGGCATTATTAAAAGAATTCTTATTTTGTTTTTCCATTAAACCCTTTACAAAATGATGTGTGGGAGAACTCTGAAGAGAGAAATTGCTTGCATTTTCCATGAACAGGCTTACTGCTTTTTTGAAATGTGGCAGGTAATTGAAACCTTTAAAAAAATACCCTCCATTTCCACTTCAGATTAAAAAATGGCTTTTAGAGTCATAGCATTACCAAGACAGATGTAAGTTAATCAATATTCAGCTTGAAACAATAGCATCTTCAGTCCCAGGACATTTAATTTATGTCTTCTTTTCATGTGAATTATTTTGAAAATGTGGCAAGAAATAAGCATCTGATTTTGGCTCTTTCTATCAGGGAAGCATTATAAATTCTAGCTATGCAATATTTACATCATCACCTCTTTCAATAACAACTTCAAAATTAAATGCTTCAACTTGAAATCTCATATTGATATTATGACCACATTAAACTCATCATTAGTGAGCTTTCTGTTGTTCTCAGGTAATTTAATTGAAGATATTTTCATTTCTATAAAGAACATGTTAACTATTGCCGCAAAAATAGATTAGTCACAGTAATGATCTGACCAGTATGACTGCATTGATGGATATATAGAGTAGATGAAGTAAACAAATGTTCACTGAAAACCTCTTGTATGCATAATAGTTCTTTTTAGACAATAAAAATAATATAAAAATTAGATACTATTTATGCCAATAATGAAAATTACTCTTTTTATAGAAAACCTGTCATAATTAATATTTTAATATCTGATTTCATCCTCATGGTCTCATTGGATTTTATTCTATTCTAATATCCTAAATATTAGTTCATTCATTTGTATATATACACGCATACATGAAACCTTTTCAAAATAATATATATATACACACATATATATATACACACACATATTTATCTGTGTGTATATATATATTTTTGCAAAGGTTTCGTGTCCTAAAGTGGTAGTGCTGAGATATTAATCTAAGTCTGTTTGACACTAGGGTTCACACATTAGCTATCAATAAAGACACTGTGCATTTCCACAGTAAGATCACATGTGGGCTCCAACTGAATAATAAATAAAATTTCCCCTTATCTAATTGTTTAGATCCCAAGCACTTTGAAGGGTAAAGGACAAAAACTGAATTATACAGATTGCATTAACAAGAGTAGCCAAATAGATTAACTATGTATTTACCTACCAATCCATCTATTTATCTATCATCTATTTACTCTCTCTCCATCTATATATATATATATATGTATAATACATATATATAATATGAATTGTATATTAATCCTTAGCATAATCTTTTCACCCCCTTCAGCTCCTCTTATTACACACCACTGCTTTGCTCCCAGCAGTAAATTACCATAATCTGATGAATTACCATGTTCTAAGCAAGATGTAGTCTGCTTTAAGAATAAGGTTCATTGGTAAATCATCCCGTCCTTAGGAGAAACCAATCACTGATATAGAAGAAATGATAAATTTTGATTTCCTCACCTTTCTGCTAGTCAAGAATTTAGTCATGTTCACTTTTCATTAATGAATAAAAGGGAAAGAACCTTATTCTTTTGCTCTCTTGTTCTCAATGGAGGGTCATCCTAATTTGCAGCAATGTTCATTTTTAATCAGCCATGTTACATCATAGTATATTTATCAATAATTTCATCAACATTAGTTCTTTACAAGAGCATGAAAGACTTTTGTGGAACTTCAGAGAAAGTTGGACAATAAGAGATCTGTATCTTCATTATTAGTTTCTGTAATGGGCTAGATATGGGAGACTCCATTATCTTAACGCCTCAGCTTTTATCCTTCAATGGTACCTTCTTCAGTACAGACTTCCCTGCAATAGATGGCAACAGCTCCACTACTTCATTTAAATGTTTTAGTCAGGGGCTGGAGCAGTGGCTCGGTGGTTACAGTGCTTGCCTGTCATGCAAAAGTATACGGGTTCAAACCCCAGCAACCCACTAAGTGTCAGAGCAACTAAAGCCATGTGAAAAACTCAAAAAAAACTGATTCTCTCTGTCTCTGTCTCTCTCTCCCTGTCCTTCTATCTTTAAAAAAAATGTTTTGGTCATTCTTATCAGTGTTGATAGGCTAGGATGATTAAATTACATTAATTTTAATAGTCTTAAAAATACAGCTTCAATAACATAACTGTAGTAAATGAAGAATTTTGTTTTTGCTGTTTTAAGGCATAGTTCAGAATAAGGTACACTAGATCATGAGGAAAGATACACTATGAATAATTTTCCAAAGGAGAGGAAAAATACTTCTATGATTTATGTCACAACAATAAAAAAAGCAGCTCACCTTTCAATTATTTTTCCTCTTTTATAAATTGCAAAATGTAAATCTATCACAGAGAAATATTTCTAATCCTTTAAGGTATATAATAAATAGAACAGTTATGGCACTTATCTTAAGAGGCTTATGACTTTTGGTTTTCTCTGTCATGATGAGCTACATGAGCTATAAAGTTCACATGACAGAGATGAACTCAATTAACCCATTGTAGCAATGATCAGATTGTCTCTTCAGTGTTATAAAGATGAGCCATGCGACTATCAATTTTAAGTAGCCAAGTAAAGCATTTAATCACTTCTTGAACATCACTTTTGGTTTAGATTATTTTGTTATCTAATTTATAATATTTATGAACACAAAGATCTTCCAAGGTTATATCTGTAAGAAAAAAATAAGTATAGTACTTCATCATGTCATCTGTTAGCTATTTATAAGCTCTGTGCAGCACATTCAAAAAGTTAAGAAGAGTTGCTAGAGTTCTTCTACCTTAAAGTGGTTGTTTCTTTTAGTTTCAAAGTTTAATAGATTATTCTCTAATTTTACAGAGAAAATTGAGAAAAAATGCAATATATATTTTTTCCTCAATATTTTCTCCCTTTGAAAGATGCTTGCTTTCAACAGGTTGTGTTTTATTATTAATTTTCTACATCAGGTAACTTCTTTGCTTTACTATTTTGCTATTTCTTTGCTTTTACTATTTTTACTAGTTTGTTTAATGACTTCCTAAGGTTAAAGACATACACATATTTCCATATATGCCATAAAAAAGAGTAATGAAAGAATCTGAAAATAACATGATAGTACAGGAACAGTATTTTATTATCTCATCCCTGTGGAATATTTAGTTGTCTTCCTTTGCCTCTAGCAGCTGTATCTAAAATTAGGGCCCCAGCTGGAAAAGAAGGGAAGAATGAGAGAACAAGTGACATGGCAGATATAAAAGAATGATGGCCTGAGGAGCACTAGTTGCTTGACTTGGTATCAGAGAAACAATGAAATATTTTCATCTTCAAATGAAAAGATAGAATGCTGTAAGCCTAACTAACCAAGTTGGTCAAGAAAAGATGTTCAAGGATATTTTTTGACCTCAATCCTTTCCCTCACTTAGCTTTGCATACAAGAGGAATGATAGTATGCTTTCAGATCACAATCTTATTTAAAATGCACATAACTTATAAACATGTGTGTAATTTTCCCCATTTAAAGATATGTTTAAGTCACCTCACCTAAAATTAACCATTGCTTTTACAGAAAAGATGAAATGTGTATGTACAATGCTTGAAAACTTAGAGGGTTGTAATAAATTGCAAGTCAATGAATACAAGACCCATGGTAATTTTATGCAATAACTCTGTCCAATAAAAATATAATGTGAGCAACACATGTATTTTTAAATTTTCTAGTAATCACAATAAAATAAAAAGTTGATAAACTTAAGTTTAAAGGCATATATTGTTTTATCCAATATTTCTAAAATCTTATCACTGAAATAATGGATATAAAAATTTTAATGAGAAATTTCACATTTTGGGTGCTAAGCCTTCACAATCTTTTTCTAAAGTAAAATATTCCTTAATTTTTTATTCATAGTATTACTACCACAATTTACAGTGTGCTATGGTTCTAATTTGGATGAGAGATGTCCTCCAAAGGCTCAATATGTGAAACGATGAAAAAATACTGAGAGGAGAAAGGATTGGGTTATAAGAGCCTTTACCCAATGAGTGAATTAACCCTGATATGTTTTAATTGGATGGTAACTGTATGCTGGTCAGAGGGTCATTGGGGGTGTGTATTTGGGATATATATTTTGTATCTAGCAAGTGCATTCTCTCTGCTCTTTTTCTCAATTATCATGTGAACTGGTTCCCTCTGCCACACTCTTCGGCCATGATGTACTGCCTCACTTCAAGCCCATACTAAGGAAGCCAGCTGCCTATGGACTAAGACCTCTTAAAGTGTGAGCCCCCAAATAAACCTCTCTTCTAAAATTGTTCTTGTTGGATACTTTAGTCACAGCAGTGAAAAAGCTGACTAACACATAGGGCAATATACTTGATGTAATGAAAAGAGAAAGAAAAGTGACAATAGTTGAAAGATCTCAGAAATGTACATCGAACTGACACCATATTGCACTAATCAATAGATGCACTTTTAGGAAACTATAGCTATGACGATCCTGAACAAGAAGAGTTTTCTATTTAAGCTTCAGTAACTTTTCTGACTTTGGATGATCATTATATTTTTCTGTGTGAGATTTTATGGTTCCTCTAAAGCATTTAGATGACTGTCCCAAAATAACCTGCAGTTTGCTGACTACTCTTCCTTCTCTCTTTTAAGAATAGTAGATGTTTTCTGTTGTTTTTAAAAACCTTCTGCATGGACCACCATAGGGATTTCTAGAGTTTCTTCCACCAAAACTGTACCCTTTCATGTGTTCACAATTTAATTGTTTTTGTCCACTGTAATTTCCAAAATCATTAGAGTTTGTGCCATCATAGTTAACAACACCAAAATTTCCTCCTTCATTGTAATCATCATGTCTCCTTCAGCATCACCACATCTACCACCTTGGTTTCTACATACTGGCCCACCATCACCAAACCCTCACTTACTGCCATACCCATAACCAATGCTATAATTGCCACCTTCAAATCCATCGTAACCACCTTTATCTCGTCCATAACTACCTCTGCTGCCACCACTTTCAACATGATGGCATCCTGTTCCATCGGTTTCCACCACAAGTAATATAAATACATATTACCTCTATAACCTAAAAAATTTATGCCATAACAAAGGAAGTTTCCAGATTCACCTCTTTACCTTTGTGTGATCCATCAGACTACATCTATTGTTTAGAAAGGAACTTTAATACTTCAAAATTATACCTATTAGTAGTGTGGTATTTCGGAACAACATTTTATTAACTATATAATGATCATCAAAAGTTATAAAAGCAAATCCTCTCTCTTTCTCACATTTCCTGTCTTCCATTATTTCTGTTGGGGATCCCCCAACATGAGGTCCAGCTGGCTTGTAAAAGAATTGTTGGTAAACAATTCTGACCCAGCTGGCTTGTATCTTCCTTAGTGACTGTAATGCCTGACCGCATGACTAAGCTATTAGGCCACTCATTTGTTACAATTGTATAAACGTGTTTGACTGTACCCCTATTGGCTATTGTAATGGATAAATAGAGTAGCGACTAGTCAGGCAGAGGAAGCAGCCAGAGAAGCAGCAACCCGCCCTGTCCTGAAAGAAGCAGCGAGAGAGCAAGCAAGCAAGGAAGCAGCCCTGTCCTGAAGCAGTCAGAGAAGAAGCATGGAAGCAGCAGCAGCAGCAGCAGCAGAGACAGCGGAGAGATCAGCAGCGGTAGAAGATGCAGGCAGTAAGAGCCTCGGCTGCAGAAACAGGGACTCTGGTATGGCAGTAGAAACAAGGACTCTGAATGTGAATAGCCTTGTCTCTAAATGTAATGCCTTAAGCGCCTTGCCTGTAAAAGAGGGAAGGCGGGAAGCGCCTGGAGGCCGTTAGCCGCCGGTAAAGGGAGAAATAAAGCATTTGGAGAACTTAAGACCAGTGGGTCTATTTTAACCTCAGTTCACCACCTGAATGAGAGCATTGTCCGGTTCCTGCTGGCCGGGACCGGGCAATTTCTGTGGTTTCAATCTTACCATACATTGATAAGTATTTTCTCAATTTCTAATCTTCTATATCTTCTTTAATACTACCAACAAAAATTTTTTTCACTGTTATTTGGGTATTGGCCTTTACAGAATTCTCTCCAGAAAGAGCTCTCATTGGTTAAAGTACAAACTCATCAACGTTGTGTGGCTAAGCACTCACTGCTAAATGCACCTCTTCCTGAAGACCTTACAGAGTAGTAGAGTAATCTCAGTAAATCTTGGTAAACCATCACGCAGGATCTATTCCTTAGCTTTTCACACCCAGCTACTATATTTTGTCAGCACAGCTAGGATGGATCTTTTAAAAACAATCTCACATTTAATATGTTCAAATTGCATGTATAAACAAACAAAATTAATTAACATTGATATTTAAAAGAGGACTCAGAATACTGAATTATGTACTGAAAACTCATTTTTTTTTTAAAGAAAGAGTGGACAGTGAGAGAGAGAGACAGAGAGAATCAATGTTTATTTAGTCTTTCACATGGCTTTCGTTGCTCTGAGACTTCATTGTGTACGTGGTGCTGGGGTTTGAACTCCTCGTGTTCTTGCGCCTGCCAGGCAGGCGCCGTAACCGCCCAGCCACCGCTCCAGTCCAGAATTCATGTTTTTTATATAATACCTTAATAGATGATTAATACCTACAAACTTAACCAGTGTCCTTTTAAACTGAAAGGTATACTTGAATTGCACAGGTCTTGGCATGGGGGCCATGAAAATATACTGTTCAGATGTTGTATTTAGAAAATCATTGTTGATGATGATCCTAGTTGCTATATTGGGATTCCACCACCTTGTTTATTCTGAGTTCACTGCAGTGAATTATCAACTCAGCATGAAGGTTGTAGGCCAAGTTCCATGAGATGAAGAATTCCACTAAGAGATGAGTTTGGGTCCAGTATTCCCCATTTGTCTTGATAAAACTTTATCAGGACACATGATCATTGAACAATATTCCTACTAATCTTCCTTGCTTGTTCTAACCTACCACTCACTCATAGGGACCAAATTTGTGTTTGTGGTAGTCCAAGGTAGTTCAATCCTCTTATTTTTTTTCTTTCTTTTTTTTTTTCCCTTTATGGTACCAGAGATTGAACCCAGTGGCAATTAACCACTGAGCAGCATCTCCAGCCCTTTTATATGTATTTTTTTATTTTGAGACAAGTTCTCACTAAATTGCTAAGAACCTCACTACGTTCCTGTTGTTGACTTTGAACTTGTGATCCTCCTGCGTCAGCCTCTAGAATGACTGGGATTACAGGTGTGATACCACTATGCCTGGTCCAATCCTCCTTTGATTGTAGCATTATTTTTGAATATATTTAATTACATTTCAGTTAAGTCTTATAGATTTGAGTACATTAAATGAATTTGTATGTTCCTTTTCTAATCAGTTATGTATTATAGGCCATATATTCCAAGTTCGCAGGAAATGTTTTACTGGGTTGCCCAAGTAGTGAACACCAAAGGACACAATATTAAATGATAAAAAAATTTACTATTTTTCAAAATTAAAAAATTGAAGAATTCTTGTCTAAAATATCAAATCTATTAAATGTTAATGTATTTCAATATGTTAAAAAATATGTATGCTGCCATAAATGCTATGGGCATATAAATATCTACATAAGTATTAAATCTATATATCAACATTAAAATAAATTAAAATAACAATAGTATAGGGAAAAGAAAAGAAAAAATAGTATAAGAAATTCATATTAGATTACAATAAAGTAAAAATATAATGCTTGATTATGAGAAATAACAGTATAATTTATGTAATGTATGAATTAGAGAATAGTTACATATTACCTTTAATTCTGATTATAGATTAAGATAATTCCAAAATTTATATAATGAAAACATATAAGATAGTGAAATGATTACAGATGTTTAGCCTAAAAGGCAGATCAGAGATAAATGTGGTAGATATTTTCAACGAATTGAAGAGATGTGATATAGAAAACAATTTTTTTTCTGTTTGCATTCAAAGAACAAGTTGCTTAAAGTTGATAGGTAAAATTTTACTTAATATGAAGGAAAATATCCTCACAATAAGTGTAAGTCACTTTTTGGAGTCAATTATCTGATTTTAATATGCTATTTTAAGAGTGGGTGTATTGTAGTTTTAGAAGAAACATGGAATATATTCTTTTATTTTGTGCTCTTACATATTAAAATATACATATATTTTTATTAGATTGTTCAGAATAATGAATGACACATCAACACAGGAGTCAGCAATGAAGTTCCAAACTAAAATATTTGCTGCAGAAAATCCTTACCTAGAAGAAATTTCCTCAGACCCAGTAATCTTTTTCAAGGGTTTCAGCCAGTTCTTTCTGACTTTCTGAGAATGCTCTATCAAGCATCAGCTGATACCCTTATAGAGATCTAAGAGCTTTCCTCCCTGCCTCTCCTGCCTAAATCTCATACTTCAGGACCTAGGTCAACTGTTTCTTCAGTACCATACTAGGTATACTTAGTACTAGTATTAGTGTACAGCATACTAACAATATTTATCAATAACTGAATATTTGAAAATGTGAACTCACAAATGTATATAACATCATTAATAGAGCATGCACTTCCTCTTCATATTATGTTCATCCTGTAAGAAATCTTTCATTAATTTATAAATTCATAAAATACATTTGTGTGCTAGGAACAGGGATATAAAATTGTGATGTATGCTTTGAAAGGACTTGCTTTTAAATGGAGAACACAGATTGAGAACTCCTATGATGTGTTCCCTTGTACTTTTTGCACAGGATACTCCTGTATATGCATGGCCAATAAAAGATTCCTGATGGAAACATGGAGAATTGCCTCCTGTGTCTCAGTACAACTCCTCCTCGCTCTTTCCTGACTCTGAATGTGGCCAACATTCTCTGCTTATTTTCAGAGGGGAAGTCAGAAGAGTAAGAACTTAGTATAAAACTCAAGAAACTAGATTTAGCGTTGCAGTGTCTCACAATGGCAAGTATCTAAAAATGTCCTATGATAACTTAAAGATTACTTAAACACACATATTCACTCACATAAGCCTCCAGTAGGAAGGATCAACTGGAAGAACAGAATGGAGACCATGGTTTAGACCAAGACCCATTTAATGAGCTGCTGGATGGAATGGATCGTAGTTCAGTTGCAACTCTTCTTTGATGGTGATAGAGCATGCTACTATCATCCAAGAGATGCCATAGACCTGCCTCAAAGCCATTGTGGAGCACCTAAACTCATTGGATGCATTCCTACATTTACACAACAGCTACATATACAGCTCCCTGTGACCATCTTGGTAATTTGGGGGATAATTTTATTTAAAGGTCTCATTGGCTCTTTCGCAAAGTGCACTGCCATTACCTTACTGCTGAACTGGTTCCAGTAGTTTTTTCCTGAGGCTATAGGCTTTCAGATTCATGTCAGCCTCTGAGATTACTGTGGTTCTGCTGTCTATTGATCAAGGAACCTTACCAAACATAAGAGGAGAATCTACTTTCTGTATTTTTAATAAATAACTCAAGTCTACTTTCTTCTAATTAAATTTCCAGTTACTTTAGTTGTAATTCACTACCTTGAACTATCTCTAATGCAATTCACTTAGTAGTCCTCTGTTTACTCACACAGTCACTTAAGAACTTCCACCAGTCATTTTGTGCATCATCACTAAAGAAAATGGGGACAATAAAACACCATGTCCCTGAATTCTCCCTTCTCCTAAACCTAGTCAACTTAAGAGAACAATGAGAGCAAGCCTGGGCCAGAAAGTGCAGATATATATTGTCTTGAAAGACACTGGTTTTCTCTTATGTATACTAGGAACTACAGTAAGTTAGTGTTGTCTATAAAAAGCTACCTTCTTGCATGTACACAAAGACAGATGCTCCTTGGGATGCTGACATGTAGGCAGAGTAAGTAAGCAAGCTAATGCTAATGATATCACTATTTCTGCTGTCTTACATATAAAAACTTTCTTTGATGGAGAACTGACATGGAAATGGAGGCACCATGGAAATGATATATTTTTGCCCTTCCAGCTGGCTGCCATTAGATAAAATGTCATTAAGGAGAGGAGGTGCTGCCTGACAAAGCTCAATGAAAGATGGACGTGCTATTAGACTCTTGCCACTGAACTCTTTTTTGGAGCAATCTCTTACTTCTTGTAGCTTTCTCCAATATACCATATGTCTCCCATTGCTGTTTCTGGGTACTTTCTTTGGCCTGCATGCCACCTTCCTCAATGCCCTTGTTCAACTGAACTATGGACAAGAGATTCTGACATTGCAGTACTCAAAGAACAGAAATTCATCCATCAAGGTGATCATTTCAACATCTGCACTTCTTGTTCAGATAATTTATAAAGAATGTAAGTGAAATTCTAGAGCAACATCAAGTTGCATTCTTCACTTTGGCGAAGGACATGAGATTGTATATATATATATGTGTATATATATATATATATGTATGTATATATATATATATATTTTTTTTTTTAAAGAGAGAGGGACAGTGAGAGAGACAGAGAAAGAGCGAAACAACTTTATTGAGTTTTTCACATGGCCTTAGTTGCTCCAACACTCAGTTGTGTACGTGGTGCTGGGGTTTGAACCCGTGTCCTCGTGCTTGCCAGGCAAGCGCTGAAACTGCTGAGCCACCGCTCCAGCCCCGTATATATATGTTTTTTCTCATGCCTTTCTACTCTTTTTTTTTTAAGAAAGAGAGGCAGGGTGTGTATGTGTGTGTGTGTGTGTGTGAGAGAGAGAGAGAGAGAGAGAGAGAATCAATTTAATTTAGTTTTTCATGTGCTCCAAGACTTCATTGCATATGTGGTGCTGGGGTTTGAACTCATGAACTCACACATGCCATGCAAGCACTGTAATCGCTGAGTCACCACTTTAGCCCATGCCTAACTATTCTTAATAACATTTTAGTTTTAGAATCAAGAGGCAGGTTCATGATGAGAATTCAGAATTACATGAGCAAGCTAAGCTGGATTTATGTTAGTGTTGTTCATCAATGCCTTGAAGTTCTGATTATACCCTCATCTTCAATGACCAAACGCCAGTCAGTAATCTCCCACAATTTCTCCAGAGGCTAGCTCAGAAACTGGGACAATCATATCTTTGTTTCTAAGAATAAGTAAATAACAAAATAATAATACTTTAGGATCTTACGAAGTACTTGTAAATAAAAGTATCCTAAATTCACTCTTACATTTATCAATATACTTTTTTGTGGGAAAAAACATATTACTTATTATGAAAACTATACAATTTAATTATTATTTTAGGTAGTATATCTCAGTTTATTAGTTCTTTCTTTTTTAATGACATTCATTTATCAGAGTTCATAATGGGAAGTTAACTGATCTCTGTTTATTAAAGTTTCTTTTTAACCAGAGGATTTTGAAATTTATCATCAAATTTTAATAATAAAATGCATTCTCTCCATAATAAAAAGTCTAGGTGCAAGTTGAGATCAAGCAATTGCATATGGAAGCTTTGAATCAGTTCTTCAGTCCATTAGCTTTACATTCTGCCACATTTTAACTTTATGTTCAGGGAGGGAGAAGGACAAATGCCAGGCATTATATGCAGGGCTGACAGTGCCCATTGGAAGCAAATATTCATCTCGTCTTATGTCCTCCTCTTAGCAGCAAGTACCTCTTGCCCGGCAGTCCCACAGACTTCTCTTATATCTTGTTGTCCTGCATTTGGTCATTTGCACTCTTCTACATGTAGAGTGGCAAGGGAAAAATGATGGGCTTAGGCAAATCATTTGACCAAGCATAGTTGACTTTTGAAACAAAAAAAAAAAAATACCGTATATACTCTTGAAAAATTTGAAAATTTTCATCTGTAAATTCTTTAGAATAAAATGGAAGAAGAATTTTATTTGTGCCCAAAATTACTGTGCATGAATGATCCACTCTCCATTATATTTTTAGATTATATGCAACGTAGTAATTTTCCACTGAAAAACTATTAACTCATGCTCTAAAAAATGTGATTTTTAACAACTTTGAAACATTTGATTGGGTTTCTTATAATATCTTTTAAAAGAAGTCATATAGTATTAATGAATATAATATTAATGAAGACAGTTGACATAGAAATTATGAAAAATGAAATATTTAAATTTCCCCCAAACTTCCTTTGTTTTCAAAATCATTTATTTTCTGTTTAGTTTCCAAAAGGTAGAAGTCACAGTTGCCATAACATAGTCTTATAATTCTTGTTAAGAAAGGTGATTTAAATGTCTTGTTAGTTTGATGATTTGTAGTTTATATGAGGTCTTATTGCTCCTTCTGGAAAAACAAGAAAATCTGTACTACATTACAGTTTGGATCTGGAATCTTCCGCAAAGGCCCACTGGGTGGTTGCTTTGTTGACAGCCTATGGCACTATTGACAGTTGGTGGAATCTTTAAGAGGTAGGGGCATGGTGGGCGTTCTTATGTCATTGGGGTTGTGTCCTCAAAAGGAATTGTGGGAACCTGATTTCTTCCTTTATTTTTTTTTTAAGTCACAACCATGTGATAAGTAGCTTTGTTCCACTCTGTGCTTCCTGCCATGGTATGCTGCCTTGACAAAGGTCCCAAGCAACAGGGCCAATCAATCATAGACCTGTACCTTTGAAACTGTAATCCAAATAAATCTTTTCTCTTCTACATCAATTATTTCAGATATTTGTTACAGTAATGGAAAGTTGACACATACATCATATGACTACTTCTTTTTCAGAGAGATTATCACTGACAGTTGGCAGGGAAGGAATGATAAATTAAGAATTTATAATACGGGAAATTTTCACTTGTAGCTAGGTGAAGTGGCACATCCCTATAATCCCAGAGACTCAGGAGGCTGAGGCAGGAGGATAGCTTGTTCAAAGCTAGTTTTGACAACTTAGTGAGGCCTGAAGCAGTTTAGCGAGACACTGGTTGAAAATAAATTATTGAGAGGGCTGGGGATGTGGCTCAGTGGTTAAGTGCCTCTGGGTACAAAAAAAAAAAGTAAAGAAAATATTCATTTGTAATAAGCTCCTTTGCAGGGCATATGATCTATTCATGCAGTAATAAAATGCATGCAACTTACTTTTAACCATTATTTATGGTGCTCTTTGATCATATAATTATATTATGATAGAAGAAAGTTTAATAACTTGCTGGAACCCTGATTTTTAGCAAGATATATTGGGGAATGCTGATTTAAGAAATGATGATATCGTGAGTGATTTCTGTCCGCAGGCACCTTCTAGTAGGCTTCTAATTATTAAGACTGATCTAGCTACTGTCACAAGCTAGTTCCAACCTATTAGCAACTAAGAGAAAAGTCTTAGCTTCAAACATGTTGCTGGATCCATGCATAAATTCTTTTTTTTTTTAAAGAGAGAGGGATAGTGAGAGAGACAGAGAAAGAGAGAATCAACTTTATTTAGTTTTTCACATGGCCTTAGTTGCTCCAATACTCAGTTGTATACGTGGTGCTGGGGTTTGAACTTGGGTCCTCATGCTCGCCAGGCAAGCACCGAGACCGCTGAGCTACCGCTCCAGCCCCCATGCATAAATTCTTTACACGCTATAATGACCTTTTTTGTGTATGAGCATGTAGTTTTGGCTTGCACCTATATATTAAAACCACACAATCATAATCCACAATTGGTCTTTGTTCCTTTCAGCTTGTCTTATGGTAGTCTTGATGTAATTATAGTTTTAAACTTGAGTTTAGGCAAATGTAACAGTATTGGATGTCTAGATATCCTTTTCATCCATGTTATACTAAATTTTTGCTAGGCTAACCTAGCAACTTGGTTGACATGCCCAGTTCTAGATGGGCAGTTCAAGACCCATGGTCATTTGATGTTAAATAGTTAGCTGTTCTGCCTCAACTATAGTCAATAGCATTCCCAAATTTGTTTTTAAAAAGATGCATACACCACACATTTTGGCACATGCCTCTAATTCCAGTGGCTTGGGAGGCTTAGGCAGGAGGATTGCAAATCTGAAGCCAGCCTCAAAAACTTAGTGAAGCCCAAAGCAACTTAAGAACTCCCTGTCTCAAAATAAACAATAAAAAGATGATCTGGGGATGTGGTCCAGTGGTTAAGCACCTCTGGGTTCAATCCATGGTATCATCAACAATTACAACAGCAACAACAACAACAGCAAAAATATGCAATATGTGACTTATTTAGCATGTTCTTTCTCCAGAAAACTTGATTTTTTTCAAAAGGCATAAGGCTTTCTCTGGTGAATGTATAACCCTGCTCTAGAATCCCAAGGACCTGCCTTTGTTTCTTCCAAAGGAGATTGCCAAAAGCTCTGTACTGCATATTTTCCAGTCATAAAAGTTACAGCATCATAGGATCTGCAAAAATCAAATGACTTTACTGTCAGGACTATCTATTTTTACTAAAACTTGTATCTTCTACTTTTTTTTCTATGATCTATCCATTTTCTATAGGGGCTGGGGTGGTGAATTAACTGGAGAAATTATAGGGACAATAACTCCTATTTTGCTTAGATTATTATATGATCTAAATTATTATATGATTCCATTATCCCTCCAATGATGCAAAAATTGGTTTTAATTATTATGCTTGAAAGTAGGATAATTTCAGAAGCTTCCACTTAACTTTATAGACAAAAGTTTATAGATAAAAGCTGCTATCGTCAATGTGGAACTTGTACTAGCTGCCAACCAAGTCACTCCATGATGTACACATTGATTAGAAAATTGGCACTGGTTAGTTCTATCAACTCAGTGGAGCCATTTACCTAACTATGACCTGGTCTCCAGTTACTACCTGGTCTTTATATGGCACTTTTTCTTTTTATAGGAGTCCTAATGATGGTGTGGTTTCTGATTACCAATGCCAACTCAGAACTTGTATTCAAAAGTCTTCAAATTTCTAGGTATCATTCTTTATTTGTATGTACAGTTACCTGAGTGAATGGTCATAGGTCACTTCAAAAAATAGCAGAAAAACATTATTATATACTTTCTGTACTGGCCTTCTTAAGAAATTGTACATATTTTCTGTAAATGAGTTCCACATGTGAAAACTGGATCAGTCTAAAATGGACCAACAGTCCTGATTTTTAGTAGGATGACTGCCATTAGCCACTTAATCATCCATTTCTATTTCTGCTGATGGTAAAAGATGCTCATTTGTTTTGTGCCTAGGCAAATGACTATCTTTTAATCAGATCAGTAACTCTCTACATGTAAGGCACTCTTGGCTGCCTCTCCAGACTCACATGTCATTACAATAATTAAAATACCTTCTCTTCTGATGCTTAAGCAAAATCATCTGGTCTCAACTTTTTCAGAGTCATATCATCTCCACTGACATTGTGAGACAAGTTCTGTAACATTCTCACCTACAATCACAACTGGCCTAGGGAGGAGGTTATCACCAAAACTTAATGATGCTGGGACCCCAAGATGATGACCACCCCACCAACAGAGACACTCCTGAGAAACACCTCATGCTGCAGGAGTGCACGGGGATTCCCAAGTTAGGACAAAGCTCCCAGTGTGGGGGAACATTACTCCCCGCTAATTTTTTTAACTCCAAAGGAATAGTGTAGTGCATTAATGAATATAAAGGAGAAGTTTGTGGCGGACACAAAATCAGCCCCACACCTGGGGGTAGGGGAGCTACCCCAGAGGGGAGGAAACGGAGCAAGATTCCTAATCAAATACTCTAATCCGGTAGCAAACCCCCTGAACTGATTGCTCTTAATTTACATAAACTTGGTATAAAGCTCTGGGAATTAATCCCTTACATTAGCAAACTTACAGCTGTTTGAGCGGCAGCATCTGCCTGGCTATTGTGAGGTTTCCCTGAGGGCGAGGATGGTTGCTCAGCAAAAATGGTCTTGGGGTCTCAACCACCACGGTCAGAAAACCAGAATCTATCACCCTGATATTTGGCTATCACCCAAGGGGTCTGTGCGGTGCTGGGATTTTCCACTCAACCTCCAGTCGCTGCCAGCAGAGCTGGGGGAGGAGAGGAATTGGCTCAAGAACTTTAACTCAATCACC
>PVKS010008907.1:0-22625 GCA_004027875.1 Aplodontia rufa | reverse complement strand
GCAGGTTCTTATACCCCTTTGCAACAGAAAATTTTGAGGAGATTCTCTAAGAAAATCCAGATCACTGGACTTATCCAAACTGCTTCTCCCCCAACAAGCTCAACTGTGAAGAATCCCCAGCTAGATGACAGATTTGAATACATCCCCCCATGTACATACTCGCTGACTTAGGGGACAAAAACTCAGAACTTTCACAACTAGTTTTGTGTTGTTTTTTGTGTGCCTCTTGGGTTTTGTTTTTTTGTTTTTAAACGGGTATCTGAGTGGAGTGTAATATTTTTAAATTTTTAACTTCACTGTGGTTTTTTTTAATTCCTTTTTGCTTTATGATTAGAACTGAATTTGGTGTTGGTGGATGTAAATATTTATCTGTGTTTAAGTATTTGTGATTG
This sequence comes from Aplodontia rufa, assembly GCA_004027875.1. NCBI lineage: Eukaryota > Metazoa > Chordata > Mammalia > Rodentia > Aplodontiidae > Aplodontia > Aplodontia rufa. Next base: position 22,233 of record PVKS010008907.1, on the reverse strand, counting down.
GCTCCTACTTTCTCTATGTCTTCTTGAATTCAACTGCTATCCCAATACCATTGGGTTCCAATCAGGAAAACATTTCATGATAGGAAAATTGCCTCAGCTTCTGGTGAGTGAAGAGACCCATGCCCCAGGCTAACTTCTTCCTCCCCTGTACTCTGGTAATTCCTAAATATTAGCATTTTTCTCTCATCCTCATCTAAAGTCTTCAGGTGGGCCCACACCCCATTTCTATGTTTTCCTTATTCCTAATAGAATAACCTACTCCCCCCTAATCCCTTGTTCCTCTTTACTTTAAGGCAGGTATTCTATTATACCTCCCCAGTTCACCATCTTGACTTCCTAGTCATTTCTTCTCCCCACTTTCAGAGACCCTGCTATCTGAAGAAACAGACACTTTTCAAAACAGGTACTTGCTTGCTATCATAATATATTGTGAGAGCCCTCTCAAAGAAAACTGCTACTATTGGTGCTAGTCATCAGCACATCTGTTTTAGTTGAAACAGACTAGTATTTGCACCAATAGGCTTTCAAGTTCTTGGAGAACGGTCTGGCATCTTTAGGTCTGTCTTGACCAAATAGCTCCCCATCACAATGAAGCAAAGCCATAAGAATCTCCATTTACTTCATCAAGAGTAACAAGGTTGAACTACAAGACATGCTCTCTGATTCTGAAAATGAGGAAAAGGGGAAATAACTCTTCTCCTCAACCCCACAGCTCACCACCCAAGGATCCTATAGCCTGGGCTCTAGATGAAAACCAACGATATTGTATCAGCATTATGATTAGTAATTCAATCAAAGAGTTGAGAGATGAAATAAGGAAATAGATCAGAGAACAATTTCAAGAGATGAGAGACAACTTCTACAGGGAAATAAGGGAGCAATTTCATGAGATGAAAGATCACCTATACAAAGAAATAGACATTCTGAGAAGAGATGAAGCAGAGCTATCAGGATTGAAAAACATGCTTAACCAAATCAAATCTTCACTGGAAGATACCAACACTACAGCATATTCCACTGAAAATAGAACTTCAGCTCTTGAAGAACAAACTTCGGAAAATGAAGATCAGCTAAGCAATGTCAAATTGAAAGAAGATAAACAAGATAAGCAACTTATATTACATAATCAGAACTTCCAAATAATATTTGATGAGATGAGGCATAATAATCTGAGAATCATTGGCCTGGAGGAAAACTCCGAACAGCAAACTAGAGGCATTAAGAACATTTTAAGTAAATCATAAGCAAGAACTTCCCTCATCTTACAATTGATCCGAAATATCACATCCAAGTTGCTTATAGAACATCAAACAAGCCTAATCAAATGAGAAACTCACCAAGACATATCATATACAAAATGAATAACAGAGAAATTAAAGACAGAATTCTAAAAGCAGCTAGAGGAAAGCCCCAAATCACATTCAAAGGCAAACCTATTCAGATAACTATGGATATTTCAAGCAAACAATGAAGGCCAGAAGAGTTTGAACAATATCTTTCAAGTGTTGAAAAATAACAACTTCCAACCAAAGATAATAAACCCTGAAAAACTCAGCTTCAAATGTGATGGGGAAATTAAATACTTCAATGATAAACTCAAGCTAGCAAGATACATGAACACAAATCCTACTCTACAGAATATTCTCAAAGATGCTCCCCATTCAGAAGAAAATACCAATGATATCTTAAGTCCTTCAACAAGGGCGAGTCAATAATCATATTATACACAAGATGACTTCCAAGATGACTCAAAATTCTGTATTTGATACAAAGTCAAAGACTCAGCCTCCCATATCTATTCTAAATTTGAATGTGAATGGTTTAGTGCTCCAATTAAAAGACACAGACCGGCCCACTGGATAAAAAAACAAAATACAATGATATATTGCCTGCAAGAGACACATTTGACATTCAAAAATAGACACAGGCTGAAAGTGAAAGGATGGCATAATGTCTACCAGGCCTGCAGCCCAAAAAATAAAACTGGTGTGGCAATTCTAATTTCTGATAAAATTAATTTCCAAATAAAACTATTCAGAAAGAACAAAGAGGGTCACTTTACCATACTAAAAGGAACAGTCCATCAAGAAGATATAACATTAATTAACATTTATGCCCCCAATTATAACTTCCCAAAATATATGGAAAAAATACTTAAGGACATTAATCTCCTCATTGATCTCAACACAATAATTCTGGGGGACTTCAACACACCACTATCAACTCCAGACAGATCATGAAAACAAAAAATCAATAAAGATTTCCAATCAGAAGAACTCTATTAATCAATTGGGCTTAACAGACATCCACAGAATATTCCATCCTAAGACAGCTGAATTGACCTTATTCTCAGAGGCTCATGGATCCTTCTCTAAAACAGACCACATCCTAGTTCACCAAGATAATCTTAAGAAATATAAAAAAGTGGATATAATCCCATGTATTCTTTCAGATCATAATGCTATGATCTTAACAATCAACAGCAAGAGAAACAACAGAAACTACTCAAATACTTGGAAATTGAATAATTACCTCTTAAATGAAGGATGGGTAAAAGGAGAAATGAGAGCAGAAATTAAGAAGTTCTTGGAATTGAATAAGAATGAGGAAACAACATACTGAAACCTCTGGGACAGTATGAAGGCATTCTTAAGAGGTAAATTTATAGCACTGAGTGCATACATCAAAAATCTAGAAAGAGTTCAGATAAATAGCCTTATGCTTCAACTCAAATAATTACAAAAGGAAGAAAGTCCAACCACAAAAAGTCTAACAGAAGACAGAAATTACCAAAATCGGAGCTGAAATCAATGAAATTGAGAACAAAAAACAATACAAACTATTAACAAACTAAGAGTTGTTTCTTTGAAAGAGTGAACATAATCGACAGATCCTTTGCCAACCTCACTAAAAGGAAGAACAAAATCAAGCAAATCAACAAAATCAAAGATTAAAATGAGGATATCACCACAGACTCATCCAAGATCCAGAAGATTATCAGAACCCATTTTGAAAATTTATACTCTGCCAAGTATGATAACCTGGAGGACATGGACAGGTTCTTGGACACACATGACATCCCCCTCTTTAACGCAGGAGGACATTGAAAATCTAAATCAACCTATCACAGATAGCAAAATTGAAGCAGCAATCAAAGCTCTCCCAAAAAAGAAAAGCCCAGGTCCAGATGGATATATGGCAGAATTCTACCAAGACTTCACAGAAGAACTAACATCGATCCTATACAAGCTCTCCCAGGAAATTGATAGAGTGGGATCACACCCAAACACTTTTTTACACTGATTCCAAAACCCAACAAAGACATGTCAAGAAAAGAAAACTACAGACCAATTTCCCTGATGAACATGATGCAAAAATCCTTAATAAAATTTTAGCTAATTGGATGCAAAAGCCCATTAAAAAGATAATACATCATGATCAAGTGGGCTTCATTCCAGGAAAACAAGGCTGGTTCAACATAAGCAAATGAGTAAATGTAATTCACCACATAAACAGAATTAAAAACAAAAATCATATAAACTTCTCAATTGATGCAGAGAAGGCATTTTATAACATTCAACACCACTTTATGCTCAAAACTCTAGAAAAGATAGGGATCAAGGGAACATACTTTAACTATGTCAGATCCATTTACCACAGACCCATAACCAACATTATCCTCAATGGAGAAAAATTAGAAACATTTCCACTGAATTCAGGTACTAGAAAATGCTGTCCACTTTCCCCACTCTTGTTCAATATAGTCCTTGAAACCCTTGCAAAGAGCTATCAGGCAAGACAAGGAAATCAAAGGTATTTGTATAGGAAAAGAGGAAGTTAAGTTATCTCTATTTGCAGACAACATGATTCTATACCTAGAAGACCCAATATCATCGGCCAGAAAACTCCTAGAGCTTATAGATGATTTCATCAAAGTAGCTGCCTACAAGATCAATTCCAGTAAGTCTCTAGTTTTCCTTTAATCTAGCAACAAATCTGCAGAAGAAGAAATCAGGAAATCTTTTCCATTCACCATCTCCTCCAAAAAAATGAAATACTTGGGCATTAAACTTACAAAGGATATTAAGGACTTCTACAAAGAAAACTATCAAACACTAAGAAAAGAAATTACAGAAGACCTGAGTAGATGGAAAAACATTCCATGCTCATGGTTAGGCAGAATCAATATAATAAAAATGGCCATTCTACCCAAAGCCCTATACAGATTCAATGCAATCCCCATCAAGATACCAATGGCATTCTTCACAGATATAGAAAAAGCAATTCTCAAGTTCTTATGGAATAACAGGAGACCCAGACTAGCCAAAACAGTACTCTACAGGAAGGAAGAAGAAAGGGGTATCTCAATCTATGACCTGAAATTATATTACAGAGCCACAGTAGCAAAAACGGAATGGTATTGGTATCAAAAGAGAACTGAAGATCAGTGGAACAGAATAGAAGATCATGAGACAATCCCCCATATCTTTAACTATTTGATATTTGATAAAGGGGGCAAAAGTATAGTGTTGAAGAAAGATAGCCTTTCAACATATGGTGCTGGACAAATTGGATAGTCATGTGTAGACAACTGAAGCTGGATCCTTATCTTTTACCCTGCCCAAAAATTAAATCTAAATGGGTCAAAGATCTGGATATTAAGCCAACAACTTTAAACTTACTAGAAAAAGAAGTAGGGTCAACATTACAGGATATAAGAGTCCGCAGCACCTACCTCAACAAAACTCCCATGGCTCAAGCAGTACAGTCAAGAATAAATGAATGGGATGCAATCAAACTAAAAAGTTTTTGCACAGCTAAAGATCTAGTCAGGAGCATCAAGAGAGAACCTACAGAGTGGGAGAAAACCTTTGCCTGCCACACCTCGACAGAGGGCTAATATCCAGAATATACAAAGAACTAAAGAAACTAAACACCAAAATCACAAATAATACAATTAATAAATGGGCTACAGATCTTAAAAGAAACTTCTCACCAGTGGAAGTCCAGAAATCCCATAAATATAGGAGAAAATGCTCTACATCATTAGCTACAAAGTAAATGCAAATCAAACCTTCAATGGGATACCACCTCACTCCTGTTAGAGTAGCAAAAATGAAAAATTTGAACAACAACAGATGCTGGAGAGGATGTGGGAAAAGAGGGACGGCAAACTGGTTCAGCCACTCTGGAAATCAGTGTGGAGAATCCTCAAAAAATTAAGGATGGAACCCAGCTATCCCACTCCTGGGTATTTTCCCAAAAGAGTTAGAATCAGCGTATTATAGTGATGTGGCTTCATCAATATTTATAGCAGCTCAATTTACTGTAGCTAGACTATGGAACCAACCCAGATGCCCCTCACTTGATGAGTGGATACAAAAACTTTGGTACATATATACAATGGAATACTACTTGGCCATTAGAGAAGATGATATTATGGCTTTTGCAGCCAAATGGATGGAGATGGAAAGAATTATTCTAAGTGAAGTATCCCATTCTCAGAGACTCAAGGGCTGAATGGGGAAGCAGTATGTTATATAGCTAAGCTAAAAATAACTTCAAAGTGTATGATTCTCAATTCAACAGGGAGATGACTCCCTAGGACACTTGAAGGCATAGAGAGGGGGGTCAGTGGGGGAGGGTGTAGGAAGAACTCCTAGGAGACCGGAGGATGGGAATATGGTGGATTCATCTCAGAAGGAGATCTCTGACCTCCCCGAGATATCTATTTAACTCAGGGGTTCTTCTGGGGGAAACAGCAGGATGGAGAACCCAAGCTGAACTTCCATGACATGGCATTAGCCCTGGATAACTAAGTATATATACATTTGTTCTTGAATATTTGATAATGTTTCCCCCTCAAGTGTAACTCCATATTCATCTAATAAAAAAAATTTAATGATACTGATTCTGTCTCCATTATGTTCCTTATGGCCTTGGTATGTGGAGTGTCCTTTGGACTTTTCCTAGAATATAATAACTTGGAGGATTTGGTGGGACATATACTGTATGCCAATTTTCAAGCTTCCAGTTTTTAAATCCCTTCTTTCATTTTTTTGCTGTGGCATTTCTCTCCTTCCAACTTTCTTCATTATGGACTGTCACATTGTCCATGCTTCTAAGTATCATCCTCCTAGAAAATTTGTGACATCTCCCTGACTCCTCCCTGTAAGGTTCAATCTAGTATTTTCTACCGTTTTGTGAAAGCTGAGTCTTGCAAATATTTTGTATATAGTCCAGTTTCTTATATATCAAGTATAGCAATGCCCAGTGAGGTCAAACTGTGATTTAGCAATAATTATTGTTTTAATGGTCAAGAAGAGAGATGAAATATCACATCCTGAGGCATGACATTTTATCTTCGTTGTGGTTTGAATGGGAGCTGTCCCCCAAAAGCTCACGTGTGACAATGTGTAGGCTGAAGTGAAATTTTTAATTTGAAGGAGCATTGATCCAATCATTGAGTTAATTCTCTTATGGGGATTAACTGGCTGCCTTGGGCTGGTAGGGTGTGGCTGGAGGAGGTGGATCATTGGGGGACATGCTTTTTCTTGTATATATTCTATATCTGGTATGGAGTTTCTCAGCTATGCTCTGCTTTCCCATGTGTTGTCACCTTGAGTTCTCTGTTCCCTGGCACTATGCTGTACAGCCTCACCTCCAGCTCCAAGGAATGGAGCTCGCCTAAGACCTTTGAAACTGTGAGTCCTCAAAATAAACGTTTCCTCCTAAAATTGTTCTTGTCAGTTCTATTCAACACAGCAATAAAAAGCTGACAGGGCTGACAGGGCTGGAGCGGTGGCTCAGTGGTTACAGCACTTGCCTGGCATGCGCGAGTATGTGAGTTTAAACCCCAGCACCACGTACACAACAAAGTGTTCAGGGAATGAAAGTCACATGAAAAAACAATAAAGATTGCTTCTCTCTTTCTCTCTCTTTTTTCCCTTTTTCTTAAAAAAGAAATAAAGAAGAAAGAAAAGCTGGCTGACTAAAAGCTGACATATTGTCTTTGTGTGTAAACATATGCTTTTATTTGTTTTCTTTTTTAAATTTTATTCAGAAATTTATTTGTTGAACAATCAAACAAGCTTCTAATGAAATAATATAATATACAAACAAGTTCTGAAAATTAGATTTACTCCCAAGAGCCCCCCCAATTACTCAGAGGGGAGGTGTGTGTAGTAAGTACACAATGCACAGTGCACTTCTTCAGCTTCAGAAAATTGACAGATGGTTTAAGAAACAAAATTTATAGGAGATAGCCACTCAGATTTCTCCAGTCCATTTAGAGAAATCCACCTAAATGTCAAAATCTCAAATTTTGCCGAGGAACTCCCTTATCTTAGCATAACTGACTTCCCTCAGACTGACATTTAGTTTTCCTTGCAGTTCAGCCACTCAGACAATCACATCATAGGTTTGGTCCTTAATTTTTTCTGCCCTTCTACTTCAGGAGCTTAGATCATCTGGCTTTCACACTTGTTTCTCAATTGTCCCTTATATATTTTAGTGAATTCAATAACTTCAATAAATAGTCATCCATTCCTCAAACTCATTAATTAATTGCCTTTAACCTGTTGAAGTTTTGATAATTAAACAGCATGCAGAATATTTCTTGTTCTTCCCTACTACCAGTGATGGGATTCTCATCCAACAAGGCAGTGAATAATTAAAAATTTCATCTTATTGCCCACTTTCTTGGACTGGTTCAACATCTGATGCTTCAGTTTGTGGGTCTCTGAAGTGGATTCTGAGATAGTATAGAATGTACAAATTTTATTGAAGATGATTATTTTTCTAAGAAACGATGAGGAACTACTGGATGGATGGAGGAATCCCCATACTCTCTGAAGCCCTAGCTAACTGGGTAGGGAACTTTTGACTGATTAGTGTCTGTCTGAGTTGTCCTCTCCTCAGGCCAAGGTGGGTAACTGAAACCAAAGCAGAACCTAAAGGATGTAACAGATGGAAACCATCTGTCAAATGTATTGCATATCTAGGCAACAAGTTACCTTGAAGTGGTATCTGATTAATGCCACACCATGTTGCCACAGGGGTGGGGAAGGTCTAGAGTATATTCTTCTACCTTCACTCTTCATTTTGTATAAATATAGAGGTAAACAAATCCAAGCAGATGAGAAACTATTTTACTATCTTAACTCCAAAAGACCTCAATAAAGAAAATTCTAGACTCCTCACACACTTGTATTTAAGAAAATATGTTAAGATAAAACTATGCTAGGTTGAAGAAAGCAGATTCTTAACCTGTTCAGAAAACTTTTAATTTTCCTTTTAGATGATGCAGAGAATTACAAGGCTGTACACACCATGAGTGTAATTCACCAGACTCTTACTGTCAGGTCAACTATCCTGGTAAGGTAAATAAACACTCTGTGCCAAAGGTAATCTTCTTTTATGGAGCAAATTCCTTCCCTAAAGATAATATCCTTTCCAAATGGAACACAGATTTGTGCAAGGAAAATGTCAAGGAACCCAAAATAAATCTACTTAAAATGATGGACTTTCCGAATTTTCATGTAGTTTCCTATCTTGCTGCTTTAAAGTTTGATTTTGAGTATTTTATGTATTTTTTCATATAAAATAGTAACTCACCTTACCCTTAAGATATATATTTTAGTTATGAATTGGTATATTGGATATATTAAATTAATTTCATTGATTAGATGGTGTTTTGTAATTCAGAAATACGTAACTTTTATTTCTTGGTGACTCAATAGCAAATTACAGCATCTTTTTTTCATTCAGTTCAACCCAAATTTTACTGACATTATTATGTGACAGGAATTATATTAGGGGCTATGAAGGCAAAGGTAAATGACATGTGGATAACAAATTATTATTTGCTATTTATGAGAATGTGAAAGGAAATTAAACTGGACTTTCAGATGCAAAAGAGTGTAAATGGTACCCTAAGTCTCTCTTGTTAAGGAAGAGGTAAGAAAATCTCATTATCTGGATTGTCTACAACTCATCTATGTACAGAATTCCTGTGTGCATGATCAAATACAAATCCCTACTGTGTCTGTGTGGATCTAAAGGCTGGTCCTCTTAAAGCTCCAGCTGACATATCAAAGGATCTAACAGAATAAACTTGTTGGACTGTTTATAGCCAAATCCTCACTACCCCCAAATTCCTGGGTAGGAAAAAGTGGTTATGTTGGAGTTGCTGCCTTGAACAAGACCCACTCTCAAAACCAAACATAAGTGCTAATAATACCACAGAAATTTCATCATGCTTTTTTATGCATTACAACTTTACACATTTATTTATAGGTGCTTTTTGAGTCACTCATGTTGCTGAGTTTTCTATTTGGAGCTGCCCACAGATATGAAGTGGAAGGGAAATCATTCAGATACTTATTCTGGGATCAATAATATGGAATCTGACTGATTCATGTCCTCAAATGCTATCACAGTTGATTGCAGAACCCTGAGAACTAAAGTGTAGGTGGTAAGGAAAAATTATTGTTCTTACTGTGAACTCTGATTCTTTTAGTCCCCTCAGGTTATAGAAGGAAGAGCCTAAAGGAAGATGTAGGTCAAATGCTTCTATACCCTGCAAATTTCATAAGAGCAATCACAAAATCACACGGACTGGCCCCAATTTTCAATCATGGTAAGAGACAAGAAATAGGTAAAGAAAGCAGGCAAGAATTTTAAAATAATATTCTAAAATACAAAGCAGCATATGTAATATTCTTTTAAAATTAGAAATGTATTAGATTAATTTAATCCAATTTATCTGGCTTATTGGGCTCAACTTTTTATATGACTACTTTTAGTGATTATCATATTAATGTAATAAAATGAGAAAAGGAGAAATTGAAACATATGTTCATAAGGCAACATGTTTAATGTGCTCTAATTTCCTAATTAATAAAACTCTTCACAAAAAAATATTTCCTAAACATGTGGATATTTAAGAGGCTGGAGCTGCATTATTCATTAGTATAATTATTATAAAATCAAATCTACACATTTGTTTATACATATTATGTCAATTTAAAAAATAATTCATAATAATTTGGAGTACTATGTTATCTAAATGTGCTTTCCTTGTATTTAAAAACAATACCAATTGGGAAGTATCAATTTAATTAGTAATATAACTAAATATGCAATGAAACTATTGTATTAGAAGTGGCTATGATGAATCTGCAATGCTAACACACCATAAAATGTTTGAAGAGTGACCAGACTTAGAAAAGTAACGCAAAAATCAATGGAGCAGTCTTGGGAAAATCATATTTCTTAGGGTCTCAGTTAACTCATTAGAAAACACAATGTTTGACTTGTCCAGTGTTTTCCAACTGTGGTGTTTAGTCATAATAGCATACCTATACCACAAACAGTTAGGAAATGTTTCACAAGAAATTTGCAAAGTAGTGGAATAACAGTCTGAAATATTACAGATTCTCTCATTGTATTTTTCTGCTACAAAAACTAGTTGTTGAGATGGGGGCTTATTTCAACAATGAGAAGAACAAACACAACACAAGTGGGATAATGGATAAGTCACGAGGACAGTTTCTACCAAAGGCATAAGAAATGGTATGTTCTTTTTGTGCTGGGGGAAGAAATTTTGGGGAAGGATAAGGGGAAAAAGAAAAACCAACACCAACTGGTTAGAGACAGTATTTTAGGCTGATATTGTTCTTCCTGGAACCTAAATTTTTTGGAAAGAAGAATAAAGACAGCTTGATAATCTTGGGATACTTCCTTGCTTTTCTGATAAAGTCTGTTATAATTGTAATAAGGCTTAGCACTTATCTTCCTTACTCCTCCAGCTTGAAAATTTCAATTTACTAGAGGAGAAAAAAAAGAACAAAAGGTGATTTAGAGAATTCTGAGTTAATGGACATCAAGATAATTGCCTTAGATTGGTATTTTTATATCAGTGTCTTTTAAACTGCTAGTGATAACTCATTAGTGCACCTTGAAATAAATGTGTAGGTTAAAAACTGTGTAATAAAAATCCAAGTGTCTCTTAGAAAATGGGGGGTGATTATTGAAGTTTGTTTTTATATCAACAAATCAATAGAAAATCTATATATCTGTAAATACACACAGGCACATAAACTTTTTTACAAGGTTCAAAATGAAAGAAAAATACTTCTTATTATAGGTTGATTTATACACATTTTTTACTTGAATAGAAATTTGGGTTTTCTTTTTATGCTAACAGAAGGTAATGGGAACTTCAAAATAAAGATGAGACTAGTTCTCAAAAATAAATTAATTTTCCTGTAGCTGAATTCTGATGTATAATTTTGCCCTCATACACTAAAAGTTGTTATAGTACTTGAATATGTGTGTGACTTTATTTTGTAAACTACAGTTGAGTAAGAGTACCCTTTAAATATTTTCACTTTCTTTTGTATTGTAATAAATGCTTTCATTATAATGGAATTACTGAAGTTATAGCCAATTTCCTGGGAATCACACCTACCCAGGGAAAGAAAGTTCCTATAATTTTGTATATTATACTGCATATTATTTGTCATTAGATTTGTAGTAGGATATTTTCATTCTTCTTACATTAGAAATTTCTTAATTGCCTATTATCCTTACTATACTTTTCTTTTAGTCCTTGAGGAAGAGAGAAACTTTGAGAAATTGTGAGAAGATAAAGTAAGGAAAAGGTCCTTATTCTGCTGGTGCTTCCTCCTACCAGATGACTCAATATGGGCAATGCCTGACCCTTATCTTGGGACACATTTGCTCTTTTAGGTGTATTTAAGAATAATATAATACATTGTATGGCCCTAGAAGGGACAAAGGGATGAGAAAAATAGGTAGCTCTTAACGAGCTTGAAGAAATCACTTCCCTTCCATTTCTCCATAGTTGGTGAACTCCAGTTTAAGATGATTCTTTCCAAAGCTGCTTCCCTCAGTGTTAAGAGTAAAGACTTGGCCTTAAAATGCTTTAGGTGGGGTTTCTGGTGCTTGAGGCACTGTATCTTAGGATGCATCTACCTTCACTATCCTTGAACTGACAGCCTTGACACATACCACTGATAAGAAGCAAATATCCCCAGGGGAAGACAAGTGTACTGATTATTCTTGGCACATTAGTTTTCCATCTAAACTTTGTAATATTATATCTATTTCTCTGAAAACAAAATCTCAAATTTTTATTAAAGTTGCATTAAATCTCAGGATAAATTTGTGTTCTTACTAATGAATACACTTTATCTATTGATGTAAGTTCTTTGATGTTTCTTATGTATCTTAATAAAGGCATATTTTTTGTTCACAATAGAAGACCTGATGCCTGACTTTACTAAAATTATCTCTTAGGTCGTAGATATTGCTCTTATTATTTTATTTATTTTTCTCTTTTCTTGGAGGGGATGGAGCCAATACTGATGATAGAACCCACGGCTTCTTGCATGTTAGGCAAATGCTGTACCACTGAGGTATATTGCCAGCTCTAAAAAATATATTGGTTTTTCCTCCACTTAGTTGTGTATGTGATGCTGGGATTAAACCTGGATCCTAGTACATGGTGGGCGAGTGCTGTATTACTGAGTCACCTCTTCAGCCCCCAAAATATGTCATTTTAATTAAATATACCAGTTATTGGTTGAAGGAGTAAAATATGCAAATGGAGTGTGTATACTAACCATTACCCAGCTATCTTGATAGACGTTTCTTACCTTCTAGTAATTTGTTATCTTGGGTAATCTGTGTAAGTGATATTAATATACAATGAAACAGTTTTATTCCCTCCTGTCCAATCTCTATACCTCTGAATGTTCACCTTGTTACACTGGTATTAAAAGGATGATATCAAATAAAAGTCAATAAAGAAATGACAATGGGCAATCTTTTCTTTTTTAGAAAAATCCACTTATATCAACTCAATTCACATTTTTTTGTTGTTGTTGCTATTTTACTGGATATTGAATCTGGGATTTTGCCCATTCTAGACAAGTGCTGATCTAGCTCCTAGCCCTTTATACTTTGATTTTGCCAAGCTTTCCTGACTAGCCTTGAACTTGTCATCCTCCTGGCTCTGCCTCCTGAGTAGCAGGGATTATAAGCATGTGTCATGGTGTCCAACTAAGACACGTATTCTGAGCATTTATCTTTGGGAGTTCATGAAAGTGACAGAACACGTTAAATCAACTTACCCATTATCTCAACTTATTTATTTCTGTTAATGATTTTACAATCATGTGCTGACGTAATAACAAAAAAACCCAAATAAGTTAAAAACATGTTTTTTCTTTCTACTTCTATGTTTTGTTGCTGTGGTTGATATGAAGTAATGTCTATCAGACAATTCATTTTTTTTTTAGGGCTGAGGACCAAACTCAGGGCCTTGTGCATGCTAGGCAACAAGAGCTCTGCCACTGAGCTAAATCCCCAACCCTGGACAATTCGTTTTTAATATAACTTGCCATGTACATTTGTTTTTAGTTGCCCATAATATTTAAATTCAAATAAGGTAATACTAATAAATATTAAAAATAATGAAAGTAAACAGCTGGCTACTTTACAAGTAATGTACAATGAAATAGTTCTGCCCCTGTCCAGCACAATTTGGGGCATAGCTCTCTCCAAAGGAACACTTCCATAGCTCTAGTCAAAGGTGCACTCATTGTGATTGTAAATTCTACAAATATACACAATTTGACATGGAAATATCTGTAGGGAGATCTATTTCTACTCACCCTTCAGCTCCCACAAAAACTACACCTGTGAATAGAACTCTTTCATCTCTCAATACAACAAGCCAGCATGTAGGCACTTTTCTTTGCTTATGTTTAGAAGCAAGCTTAATACCAGAACTCATGAAGCCACAATGTACTAAGAGTACTGTGCCAAACACAGCTAATATAAAAATTATACGTATTCACATATGCACTTAAAACAGTAACTCCCTAAATGGTAACGGATGCTACTCCCCTAATACCAAACACAAAACTATACACAGGAAAGATAGGAAATCAAATAGAAGAAACATAAATCTGCCTCAAATCATTAAGAAAAAAACTTTTTGTGGTATAGCATGGATTACAAATGCTCTACTGTGTTTATTTGAGAATGAAGTAGATAGAAGTTGGAAGGCTGATGAATTTTCCCCTCCTCCTGCTTCTGCTTGGACTTCTTGGCTATCCAATGTCCACAATGTCAAATTGTCTCTCAGACATTATATTCTTAGACACATTGTTTGCATATGACTCGTCATTTAATGTATGAGTTCAGCCATGGTTCCATGTCGCGTTTGACCACCTAAGCGGCAATTATGACATACACTCTTTTGCTTGTGGAGATCTCTATTCAGGAAGTCAAACAGCTTAAATAGTAAAAGTGAACCAATCTTCAGGCTGTTGCTATGAGGAAGAAAACTCTGCAGGCTCCTATTGGTTGTCCCTAGGTGGTCAGATGTTGCAAGCACAAGAACCAGGAACAGCAAGAGGTCAGCTGACTTGGTTTGGCCAGCCGCCAGCCGCCAGCCACCATCTTAAAGCTGCCTGCGTGGCATGGGCCCTGGGTGCCGCCTGCCACAATTCCATCAAAAGAAGTCTTTGCAAAAGAGAAGCCTTTTGAGGGAGGGGAGTTCAGAGTCTCACATCAGAATTCAGAGAAGTTAAGGGCCAGGTCAAATCTGATGGAATGAATTGTTGCATTTCATTTTTGCTGGTTTCAGAAGCTTCTTGTGACTGATCCATAGCCATTTTCTGTCATCAATGTAGTAACCTCAGCCAAGTGATTTAGTAGTCATCGTTCTTTTACAAACAAAAGACTGCTTTCTGATTTTAAAATGTTAGGACCAAGAACTTTCCCAAAAGTTATAGGACATCATTGCAGATGTACTCTTGGCTCTGTCCCAGTTTTCCTTCTGTAGTTGCAAGTCATCTGTTGTTTTTCTTAGCATCTTCTATCTTTAGCTTAGTACTGGGGAAGATCCTTCAAAGTGACCTACAGCTTCCTACAATGTTGTCATAAGTAAGCGAGAGCAGATTGCTCTCACCATTGGAAAATTCACTCCTCACTCATGACAGACTTCACGTGGACTGCCACATGATCACATTTCTCAGCTTGCTGGGTCAGTTTGGCCTTCTCTCCCAGCTTGTATTTATCCATAACTGTGTCTGGTGTGGGTGGCAGCAGATGAATGTGAGCTGTATAATCTCTGCCTTTTTGTTTTCAAAGAGATTTTATCAGATTAATAAAGTTCCTATCTCTTCCATAATTGGTAGGAATTTTTTTTTAATTTGTTCATTAATTTAGGTTGAAATTTACCATTGTGCTTCCCCTGAACCTACTTGAAATAACTATATTATTTTTGTCTTTTAATCACTTAATGTGGTGAATCATATTTATGGATTTTTCCAATCACAAACCTGATGAAAAGCAATTTTATGCATTTTATTTTTATATAATTGATTTTGTCATGTTTCCATAAAAATGTACATTTTAAGTTGTTCTAACTTTATGGAAAAGTATATTGTGACATATGTGATTATTTAGGACTTTTTTCACTAATGTATTGCTAAAGTTCAGACAAATTGTCATATGTACCTGTAATTCATTCATTTTGATTATAGTTTAACATTTCATTCTATACATGATTTATCATAAATTTATTCATGTCATTTCTCATGACACAATTATGAACTTTAATAATAAAGACAACATATAATAGTCATAGTAATAGAAAAAGTGATCAGTGGAATAGAGCCAGACTCATGCTATTAAACAACTTTGGATACATTTGTCTAATAAGGAAAAATAGAAGACTCAGTAAACAGAGCTGGACGTTGAGCTACCCACAAATGTAAAATCATCCATGAATAGGCTAATGACTTCAATAGTTTTTAACAACTATGTACATCTTAATGGAACATATTGGTGGACATGTTTGAGGCACAAAAATATTGACAATATTTGACAATATTTAAATTAAGAAATTTTAATCATCAAAATAATAAATGAAAACATTAGTTAAAAAGGATGAAAAGTTATCAGAAATAAAAAACCAATTATGAAATTTTATCGAGTAGCTAAAAAGTTACCAATTAACAAGTAAAGCATCAAAAAATGAAGAAAAATAATGAGACAACATCAAAAGGCATTTCACATTAGAGGAGATACATATGGCTGGTGAATAGCTGTTTGACCTCATCCATGGTTAGGGCAACATAAATGAAGAATACTATGAAACACCATTTTAAACTCATTATATTGGCAAATCTTTAAATACCTTGACTGTGTGTCATGTTGGAAGTCGTGTAGATTTTATATCTCTTGTAAATTTCTTGATGAGTCTGTGAAATAAAGAAATCACTTTGACATTATCTTGTATGTTTTGATTATGATGCCATGAAGGGCTTAGACCCTCTACCCATCAACTCTCATCCCACATGCAATGGTAAAAGAAATTCATATTCCTACACTGGAAGATACACACAAGAATGTGTATAGCTACACTATTCACAATGGCAAAACCTAGAAAGAACTCAGTGCTCATTAACAGAATAAATGGATGCATTGTATATTTATGTGATGAAATACTAACAAAACCAAACTGAACCAATTACAGCAACTGTGTATATGAACTTTGATAATGACATATTATTCAGTGGGCAAAAATCCTCTGAAGTAAAGTTAACAACTGAAATCAAACATTTCATGTTGAAATATCTGAATTTAAAAATCTTAAAAGATGGAGAGCAATAGAATGATAATTACAATAATGTAGGTGATGATTTATTTGAATGAAGGGGAAGGGAAAAGCAGGTGAATAACAGAGGTAAAAACCATAGAACCAGAAATGAATGACCATCAAGAATCTGTCATTCATTTTAGATAGTATGTACACAAATGTTTATTGAAGTGAACAATCACATAGAAAGTTAATAATAATAATACTGGTATATAAAAGAAGGCCATATGTGGATCAATTTGACTACTATCAACATGTCTGAATACTTCAGATCCTTTAAAATTTCAAAAAGTAATATGTTCTAATTCTCTATGCCTCTTATAAAACTCAAAGGAAACTTTGTTGACATATCATTAAACTGATATGTAATTTTATCTTCAATAAGGATATTGCCCTGAAACTTGAAAGTTTTTTAGATATATGATAAACTTTAAATGACCCTTCAACTACTATCTACTACTAAAATACCATGAAAACAAACAGTAGTAGTTTGTCTTGAATGTCCAAAATTATGATGGAGATGTTTGCTGATATATTTTACATCTGAATCCATTTCCCTGGAGTTTTCCTGGGGTTTTATGGAATCAAGCATGCAGGAAAAGATATGAGCTTAGAAGGGGCAGATATTTTCTCTGTTGGAATCAGGAGTAGAAGTAGAATCTTGATATACTGAAGGGGGAAAGAAGAGGAAAGCCAGAATTCCAAATGGTGTCATGTTTTTCATAGCTTAGATTCTATTTATTTAAATATTTGGATATTTACTTCTTACTCCCAGTTCAACCTACAGCTTTTTAAATACACTAGTCCTCCTTATCCATGATCTCCATTTCCTTGATTTTAATTATCTTTTGCCAACTGTGGGGTGAAAAATTAAATGGAAAGTTCCAGGAGTAAACAATTTTTAAGTTTCAATATATTCACCCTTTTAAAATTATACACAACTTATGTTCAGGTAACCCTCATATTCTAGACTAAAGCTACATCTCCACGTCTATCTTATTCACCAAACTTCATGTCATCACATAGATATTGTATCATCTCACATTATCACAAGAAGGGTGAGTAAAGCACACTCTTATTTTGACAAAAAGAGAGAGAGAAACAATATTCATACAAATTTTATTATAGTAGAGTACAATTATTTTATTACTAATTATTGTTGTGCTCACTTACTATGTTTCACATATAATTTAAACTTTATCATAGTATTACATATAGGAAATAATCAGTATATATAGGTCTTGGTACTGTTGGTGGTTTCAGGCATCCACTAAAGAAGTTGGAAAATATCTTCCACAGATAAGGGGGAACTATGGTAGGTAAAATTTGCTTTATGTAGAAAGTGTAGAGAACAGAGCTGTGAATTTGAAATTGATTACTTCTTTGAAAATGACTAAACTTTATATCATTATATAGATATTCTTTACTAAAAATTCCATATAATAATCATTATCATTCTTTGACACTACCAATTAATTGAAAAAAACTACATTATTGCTCTAACCTGGTAATTAACTCTCATTTATCCTTCAGATTGTTTTCCTGCACTGATATCACTGAATTGGCAGTGTTTCATGTAGGAGAATCAGATGAATTAGTGTATATGGAGCACTTAGCACAGATTAAAACCTCAATATATAATAGCTTATAAAACTATATTTAAAAATAATTTTGCTCCAAAAATTGTTGATATTATGATATTTTGTGCTACAAATTTGTTTTGAACTTTGAGAGACTTTTTTACCTGTGAGAGGTCTAACTCAAAAATGCTTCTCACTTTAGAAAATATCCTATAGAAACAGATTCTTAGTGGACTTATATGAGTTTGGAAGTCTATACATAAAGCTGAAAATGACAAAGTGAAGAAAGAAAGAAAGAACACTCCTATTTTTTATGTCCTGAAGGGATATCCGCAGCTCTGAGCATAGCTGCGTGATCCCTTGCACTAATGCTCCATCTGTTCCTGTCAAAGTAGAAGGAGATGTGCTAGGTTGGTGTTGGTGACTCATTTGCATCACTTTCACATTCATTTGACAGGCACTTCTTATTATCTCTCTGTAGTTTTCCTTGTGCAATTTTGGAATGGCATCTATCTTCCTTCCTTGAATTCAGCTGAAAATGAAACAAAGCTCAAAATTAAATTAAGCAATGCAAACATTGCCTGTCCAAACTAAAACAATTTGGAGCAGATTCTCATGTAGCAAGAAATAACCAGAAAATTTTCTTCCGTACCAGACAGAGGGAATTTTACATGGAAATTGACTGAGTTGGAAACATTTAAAAATATGGAAATATTGGTAATTTTCAGGAAATATAAGTTTATTTAATCTCGAAAATGAGTATTATGTGGATCTGAAGTATTCTACACCTCTAATCGGATTACTTGAAAGAGAAATGCTATCATATGACTCATAGTTATTTATATCCCTAAACAGCATTTTTGGGAGGCATCCTCAAATTACACTGAAGGCTCTATTTTTAATCTAAGTAAGCTTTATGTGACTCACTAATCATGAACTGGTCACAGCTGATATATTCCTACATATTGCACCAATGGCATTCTTAGCTCTTATTCACAATTTTACTTGGATGCTTAATTAAATCAATTCCACTCCGAACTGGAGATTAGAAATCTCACATTCTATCTTTCTTATTTGAGTCAATCCATTCTATACATAATTCATTAATAAGCTTTTCTATGGGAACACAAACAGCTATCACATAGCTCAAACTAACTCTGTAATTATGTCATTACTTTGTACTCTGATAGCATATCTTTAATCTACTTTTAGACCAGAGTTCACAATGTTGGAACTATGCATGTTTTGGATCAGATATTGTGAGGTATGTATGCATGGGGGGACTTCTTTTTTTGTTTTATAAAATTCCTGGCCTTGACCCACTAAATGACAGTCAGCCCTCCACGGAGTAGCAACCAAAAATGCCAAATGTGATTACCAAACTCATCCCAAGAGGCAAAACTGAGCCAAGTGAAGAAGCAATGTGTTATTCCTAACTTCAAGGAAAAGTTTTTACCTTTTAAGCAATATACCAAATATTATATATCTTAAAAATTTATGGAATTTCAGTCTAACCCATAAGGTCTGATTAAGCAAAGAGTGCTTTCACTAGCCCTGTCAAGACACTATAGCCCCTAGGGTGATCCAACTGAGCCAGAGACTGTGAGGACCTGAGGCTGCCAGGGGGAAGGAATGAAAATACAGTTAGCCTCCTTTCCCCTCCCCCTATTTGGTGGTCCCTTAGGGAAAACAAAACAAAATAAATTTCTCCATAATCCTGCTAGGATCTTGCTTACATTCAGAGGTTGAACCCAGAAAAGTAGTCTGGGGACGAGCCCAGCAGGATTCAGGTTGGAGGAGCATGGGTTATCCAAGCTTAGCCTGGTTCCCATAGCTAAATTGGAGAGTCCATGTGGTTAAGATGGGTCCAGAACACACAAGAGACAATGGTTCTGGGTCCAGGAGGTCTGGAGGAATGGGGTGCACACCCAGCAGAGGGAGTACTTCTCTACACTCACACCCACATACCTGGAATCTGGAAGCACTCTGGATTTACAGTTCCCCAATTGAGCCTAGCAGGGCAAGAGCCCCTCAAAATTGGAATTAACCTAAATTCTTTGTGGCAGTAGCATCCCAGAAAATCCCAAGTGACTGATCACCCACCAGCCACCTGCCTTGCGTCCTTAGAATCCTGCAAAGCCTTAACCTTGTGATCATAGTGCATCTCACTGTGGGTTATTACTAACAAATCTCAATTGGACACTGATCATCTGCCCCCAAGATGTAACGAGATAAAATCAGGGATCATATCTATGCATATGTGTGTGTGTGTGTGTGTGTGTGTGTGTGTGTATTCATTGCAGCTTTTTCTTCTTTGTTTCTTCCCTTCAAAATCTTTTTCTTTTTCTTGCCTATTGTTTCTTTTTCTTTATGAAAAGTGTCTTTCCTTCTTTTTTCCTTTAGATATATATTACATCTTTTACTTCCTTTTTTTCCATTGTCTTAAATTTTTTCTCCTGGATTTTCCGCTTTCTTTTTAAATTTTTAATATTTTTCCTCACCAGAGGTTATTGCTAAACCTACAATTACTTTCATAGACAGTAATTATAAATGTAGTAGTTATAGAATGAATAAAGTAATTAATATTATGTGGTATGTTGTATTCAATTGATGTTCATTTTGATTGTGCTTCCTTATCTTGTGAGGCTTTGGATATTGTACATGTCAAAATTAGATCACAAATTAGGGAACCTGATTTGGATCTCAAATATCTTCACAGGTTCCCAACCCAAACAACAGAGGGGACAAAACCCTCCAACCTATCAACAAGATCCCACAGTGGTTCAGAGAGGAGTCTCAGGACCTGTTCCTCCAGTACTACCCCATTCTACACATTCATGGATAAACAGTAGAAAAAACACCTCAGTAATATACAAAGACACTTATAAGAAAAGGGTAAAGATAATTTACTTCAAATCAAGGTCTGGAAGAATTTATGAATAAATAGAGGATCACAGTAGAAAAGGTTTGCCTCAAACCCAGAACTCCCAAACCATGGAGCCCATCAATAGGGACCAGATTGAGAATCTAGAGAACACTATCAAGGAGACACTCACAGATCTAAAAGAAGATCTAAAGAAGGAAATAAGAGAACAAATGCAAGAGATGAAAATTTTCTTTTCTTTTTCTTTTAAGACAGAGAGAGAGAGAGAGAGAGAGAGAGAGAATCAATTTTATTTAGTTTTCCATGTGGTTTTCATTGCTCCAACGCTTCATTGTGGATGTAGTGCTGGTGTAGTGCTGGGGTTCGAACTCAGGTCCTCATGCATGCCAGGAAAGCTCTGTAAACGCTGAGCCACCGCTCTAGCCCTCTAATGAAAAGCTTCTTTTTTTATATTTATTAGATGGATATAGAGATACAATTGAGGGGGAAGCATTATCAAACACTCAAGAACCAATGTACATATACTTAGTTATCCAGGGCTAATGCCATATCATGGATGCCCAGTTTGGGTTCCCCAAGTTGATATTTACCCCAGAAGAACTCCTGAATTAAATGGATAACTTGTGGAGGTCAGAGATTTCCTTCTGAGATGATTTCCCCATATTCCCATTCTATAGCCTCCTAGGAGTTCTTCCTACACCCTCCCACTCACCGCCCCCTCCGGACGCCTCCAAGTATCCTAGGGAGTCATTTCCCTGTTGCACGGAGAATCATACAATTTGAAGTTATTATTAGCTTAGCCATCTAACTTACTGCTTCCACATGTATTCTAGCTTCCACAGATGAGAGATACCACTCGGCCCTTGAGTCTCTGAGATTGGGATACTTCACTTAGCATAATACTTTCCATCTCCATCCATTTGATATCAAAAGCCATAATATCATCTTCTCTAATGGCCGAGTAGTATTCCATTGCATGTAAGGACAAAAGTTTTTTATCAACTCATTGAGTGAGGGGCATCTGGGTTGGTTCCATAATCTAGCTATAGTAAATTGAGCTGCTATAA
>PVKS010008906.1:0-66218 GCA_004027875.1 Aplodontia rufa | reverse complement strand
GTTGTAGGCTTAATATCCAGGTCTTTGATCCATTTTGATTTAATTTTTGTGCAGGGTGACAGATAAGGATCCAGCTTCAGTTGTCTACAAATGGCAGTCCAGTTTGTCCAACACCATTTGTTGAACAGGCTATCTTTCTTCCACTCTGTATTTTTGCCCCCTTTATCAAATATCAAATAGTTAAAGATATGGGGATTTGAAGGACAGAGACTTGAACAGTCTACATTTCAGAGGAAGGATGGATAAGAGACTACAAAGGAGATTCCTAAAGAACATGAAAAGAAAAAGAGGTGGAAAAAAGAATGATAGCAAACAATGATATAGTATAATTACTAAATGTAAATGTCAGACTGTTCTAAACAATCTACATTAACTCATTTAATATTAATTATGCCCTATGAATTGGCTACTATAACTATCCTCAGTTCACAGAAACTGAAGGGCAGAAAGGCTCTGTAACTTGCTGAAGATTGCACAGTAAATGACAGAACCAAAATTTGAACCTAACCAGTTTTTCTATTGATAAGAGTTTTAAAGAAGAAAAAGTAGCCAACAGTGTTAAATGTGACAAAGTAGTATCGTAATATTTGAGGTCAAACTTGGCAATTAGAAGGCCAATTGACAGGGGCACAAATCAGTATAAAAATGACTTAAAAATTTGATGGAAAGTGAAAATACAACCTATAGGATGGAAGACAAATTTCGCAAACCATGTACTTGAAAGCAACTTATATCCAGAATATATAAATAATAATTACAACTCAATAGTAAGACAACCCAAATTTTTAAAATAAGCAAAGGATCTGAAGTTTCCCCACAGAAGATTTATAAATGTCCAATAACATCATCAGCCATGAGAGAAAGGCAAATCAAAGTCACAATGAGATGCATCTTACATCAAGACAGTTATAATTTTAAAAAGTTCAATAATAACAAGTATTGGTCAGGATGTAGAGAAACTGAAACCCTCATAGACTGCTGATAGAAAAGTAAAATAGTGCAGAGCTCTGTGAGAGTTGGGTAACTCCCCGAAAGGTTAAACAGAAATTACATGACCTAGCAATGCCACTCTGAGAGAAATGAAAACTTATGCCCACACAAACTTATTCATGAATGTTCATAGCAGCATTATTTATAATAGCCTCCAAATAGAAACCACCCAAGTATCCATCAAGTGATGAATGTAGAAGCTGTGATACACCCATGATACTGATATATGCTACAATATGGATGAGCTTTCTTATGCCGAGAGAAGCCAATCACAAAGAACCACATATTGCATGATTCCCTTTATATCAAATGTCCAAATATGCAAATCTACAGAGACAGAAAGTAGATTTAATGGTTGCCTAGGTATGGGATAAAGAGGTGACTGAAGTTGGATGTGGTGGTGCAGCCTGTAATCCCAGCAACTCAGGATGCTGAGGCAGGATCGTGAGGTTTGAAGCCAGGCTCAGCAACTTAGTGAGATGCAGTCTCAAAAATAAAATATAAAAAGGGCTGGTGAAGTGGCTCAGTGGTTAAGTGTCCCTGGGTTCAAATCCCTAGTACTTAGAGGAAAAAAAAAAGATTTGGGAGGTGATTACTGTGGTTCTAGGGGTTTCATTTTAGGGTAATGAAAAATGTTCCAAATTTGTGAACTAAAAGATTTTTTAATTGTATACTTTAAATAGGAAATTTATGTAAAATGGTTATATGAATTATATCTCAATAAAGCTGTTAAAATATGGAAACTGAAGAAGGAAAATTAAGAAAATACTTGTATGAGTGCAGAGGAAGATTTCTGAAGGTTAGGGAAGATCTGAATGATTACTGGCTGAAAAATCAGTGACTAAAGAGTTTGATATAGAAAAGACATCACAGATTAGACAAAATTCTATAAAGGTAGATGGGAAAGAAAAAGAACAATACCTCTGAAAAAAAGAATGAATGAAGATACAGATAACTGTTGGTAAATGTAAAGTGAGTTCAGACTTGATCTTATTTTTCATCAACACATCTTCAGCCACATTGAGAAAGTAAAGGGTAGACGAGGAAGTACAGAAAATAAAAGCGAAAAACTGCTGACATGAATGAGAAAAGAAAGCAACAGATAAAAGTGTGTCA
Organism: Aplodontia rufa; assembly: GCA_004027875.1. NCBI lineage: Eukaryota > Metazoa > Chordata > Mammalia > Rodentia > Aplodontiidae > Aplodontia > Aplodontia rufa. Next base: position 64,112 of record PVKS010008906.1, on the reverse strand, counting down.
AGTAGAGCTGAGTAATAGGAGAAGTACATCTGAGCGGAGCTGATAGGCATGATTATCAGGTATTCTCAGCCAGATTGGTCAGTCCAGAGTTTGTAAACTGACATGACAGATGGTTGGGCTGTTTCAGGGCTGAAGGATGCTGAGAGTGTAGGTGAAACAGTTGATAAGAGCCCACTGATAGGAGAAGGAAGAACTGAATTTAGTGACTGATTCAAAATACATGAAGGAGAGGCAAAAGCAAAGAATTAAAGCAGAATTCCTGGTTCATTTAGCTGAAAGAACTGCCTGTAGACCAAAACAGTTCTTCAGAGGTAGGCTACAGGTAAATGAATCATTCAAAAATACAATTATTAGGTTCAGGGGCTGCAAGTGTAGCTCAGCACAGCAGAGTACTTGCCCAGCATGTGTATAAGATTCTGGGTTTGAACCCAAGGAAAGGAAAAAAAAAAAGTCTTAGATGAATAACTCATTTTTAAGAGGAATAAAATGAGGCCCAGAGGTGTCAAAGGAGTTTTCTAACATAAGGTATTAAATGAAGACCTGAAATCCAGGCCATTCTACTGCACCATGGAACTGCATAACATTTACATGATGGCAGGAAATACAAATGGTGATGCTTCTTGAAGAGATTCAGTAGCACTAAATTTGATTTGAACTTCATTTCAGGTGATAGTGGGCAAATACAATCCAGGAGCAAAATGAATGGCAGGAGAAGCCAATCCGAGAGCAAAACATTAGCTCTGGTAATCCACATGAAGATAATCAAGAGTTGGATGTAGAATGGTATAAGCGCCTTAAAATATTAAAATGCAAGAACACTTTATGCTTCAAAATCTTAACTTCATTTGGCAATATTGATGACAAGACATATAAATTTATCACAGTGTTATAAACATTAAGAAGAGCTTTGTTTACTTTTAAGGTTCTTTTGTGCTACAGAATACTAAATACAGAATACAGAATACTGAAGTGTGATTAGGTCTCTTTTAAGGGGCTAGATATTTGCCTTACCTTTACTACCTTGTAGTCACACAAGTATTCCACCTCATAATTGTTTAGATTCCTTTTGGTGATTCCAATCGATTTACATGTGAGTTTTTCTTTTCTACATAATTCCTGAAGAGTATCAAGTGAAACTAGGCAAGGCACACACCAAGCTACAATAAGAAAATAGAATTCTTTACCAATGAAATATCTACTCAGTTAAACAAAAGAGAAACTTAAAACCTCTACAATCCCACCCTTCAACTGGCAATTTTATTGTTTAAAAATCCATATGACAAGAAAACAATTATGTGTGCTCAAGTAAAGTTAAGCATGAAAGAACTATTTTGGCAAACTGGTTTTCTTGGATTTTCTCATGGGTTGTGATCCTACCATGGTTAACTGACAATTTCTGCTAACCCACGAACAAATGCTTCACGTCTGTAAATTCCTTAAGATTACATATAAATGTAAAGGTCAACAGAAGTAATGTTTAACTTTTCCATTATGTTCTGCACAGAATTTAATTTGTTTTAATAAAACAAAAAATATGTCTAAGGCACCGTTATTGTTAGAAATGCACCTAAAATAGATTTTAAAACAATCATAATTGGTTAAAAAGTAATGCTCATGTCTTTTAGTTGGACAATAACTGAAATCTAATTCTATAATTACAAATGTATATGACCTACTTTTCCCACTTTGGAATGTTACATGAAAATTTTCAACTCTAGTTGTTTGGTCCATGGTGTAAAGTGTCATCAAGGTGAACAAAATCAAGATTTATGATCTAAAAATGGAGAGCATATTGATTTTTGTAATATTCATTTTCTGTATTTAAAAAAAAAAACACCAAGTATACAGTTTGCATAATCCATATACCCAAACTGAGTTTTTCTGTATTTTAAAAAAAAAACACCAAGTATACAGTTTGCATAATCCATATACCCAAACTGAGTTATCAGACATACTCATAATGGACCTTGCAGAGGCCAGAAACTAACTGTGTTGCATATTCCGCCTTCAACTTTCTGTAACCAGATTGCTACTGCACAGAATTTAAAATATCACACAAGCTGACATTTAGGGAAAAAAAAAATCAGTAAACTTGGTTTTATGGCTAGCATGGCAGTAAAGAGTTCTCTCTTTGCTCTATCCTTATCTGGGTCACCTTACTACATGACTTCAGTGAAGTCTCAATCTTTGGAGAAAACTGAGGTTGCCAAACAAGATTCATCATTAACTCAAGCTTTACTTGGTAGCTCTCCAAGGTAGCGGCACAACCTTTGGTGTTTTGAGGTAATTTCCAGGGAACACAGCTGCTCTAACTTTACTACAGCCCTTTCTCACCCTCCCCAACTTACAGAGCCACTTGTTAGAAACCACTCAGCATAATTTACACCACTCCCAGCCAAAGATTTGTAAATCTAACCCAAAGGAAAAGGTCAGACGAGGTGGTGCACACCTGTAATCCGAGGTACTTGGAAATTGAGGCAGGAGAATCCCAAGTTCCAGGCCAGCCTGGACAATTTAGCAAGACCCTGCCTATCTCAAAATAAACTACAGAAAGCACTGGAAATGTGGCTCAGTGGTAAAGCGCCCCTGGGTTCAATCCCTGGTAAAGGGGGAAAAAAAGTTGCGGGAAGATTTTTTTTTTGCTTTGGAGTGGTGATTGGGGTACCTAAGTCCCTTCCATTTAAAGCTCTTGAGGATGTTTTGTGTAGTTAATCTCATGCTGATCACGTGCAAAGGAGTTTCCCACCGGTTACCCAACGTATTTGTCTCCCTTTTCTAAAAACTTATACCTAGTGGAGGATTCAAAACAGAAACCTCGACGGACATCATGCATTTGAGAATTAAAAAAAACAAAATATAAAAAAATTGCAAAGCACTGGCCTTAAAAAAAAAAAACCCGGCAGGCTATAATAGCGGAGAAATGGATTTCATTGACCAGAGTAAACATTGCATTACCACCATAAAATCCTTCCACGAGTTCACAGTAACCTCCGCCGTCCTTAAAGGAAGTAGAGTTCATGGATAATAAGGTCACAAACTGCGAGGAGCAGAACTTGAAAACACCTTTAAAGAATGCACTCAAAGTTCTAAGCTTTCAAAAGGCGCGCGACATGCACACACGCACACGCACGCGAGCACGCACGCGCGCGAATTCCTCAGCGTCCACATAAATAACACGCAAATTCCTGGTGGGCAGGAAAGTTACCGAAAGCCGGAGGCTGCACCCTCGAAAGCCGCTTTCGGGGAGATTCTCCACCGAGGGAAACCCCCTGGGGTGTCCGCCCTGTGGGGAGCCTCGCTTGCCCCCTACTCACACTTGGAGCCCCCATTTCTTTCTCCCGCTGGGATCCGGAGGTCACGATCGCACAGCGGCTGTTGTTTCCCGCTTCCCACTTAAAAGCCAGCGTGCACACGGCGCGCCCAGCTCAAACCTCCACAAAGGAGCCTGGCGCAGCTGTACCCACAGCACCTGGAGCCCGGGACCCCAAGGACCGCCGCGGCGACGCGAGGGGGCCGAGCGCGCAGGGCTCGTGCGGGAGGCGCAGCTCCGCAGCCCGGCGCGTCCTGGATCGCGCGGCGCCCACCTCCGGGGTGGACAGGCGAGACCCAGAGAACAGAGGGCCGGGCCGGAGGAGGGTCGCGGCCAGCGGGGACGGCAGGCGTCTCTGCGCGCATTCTGGGGTCAGGGTGTCAAGGGGCGGCGACCCGCCATGTCGCGGTCCGGCCATCCCGCAGGACGGCCGGACTGCCCCGGCCTCGGGAGCGTGCCTGGGAACCGGGAGGGCGGGGGCCGCGCTCCAGCCTCACCTCCTCGCGCCTTGGCCTCGGCCGCCGCCATCTTGTGGAACATTCATTCAAACTGGCGCGGTCTGACGGAGTAGCTCAGCTGGCCCGACGCCCCGCCCCCGGCCGGCCCGCGCGGGACTCGGGGGCCGGGGCTGGGGCGCTGGAACCCGCGAGGCGTCCTGACGTCACACAGGCCGACCCCGGCCGCGGCGGCCAGCGCGCCTGCGCCCCGCGGCACGGGTAGGGCGGGGCAAGCCCCACGCGGAGTAGGCGCGGCCGGCCCCCACCCTGCCGGCCGGATTCGCGCAAGGGTTCCGAACCTATTGGCCAGCCCTTCCCACGCTGCGCTTTTGAGTCACTTTACAGAGGCACTGCGTGCACCCTACAAGCAGGGTCGTGCAGCGCGTCCTTACGGTGTAGAGGAAGCCCTCGCGGTCCTGTTCCTCAGCCAGCAGAGCCCGGTTAATCGCTGTTCCATTTCCTTCCATTCCGCTGGAACACGAGGTCTCAAAATTGGCTGCAGGTTGGGATCATTAGGCAAGGTTTTTGTCCGCTTGGCCCACTCGCAGATTCTGGTTAATTGGTACGGCATGTGGCCTGGGAGCGGACATGTATTTCAAAGTTCCCCAGGTGATTCTCATGTGCGACAGAGTTTGAAACTCCTGACTAGATAGTGCTGCTCACGTTTGAATCACCTGGAGAGAGTGATTGGAATGCAGATTCGAATTCTCTAGTTGTGGAAGGGGACCCGAGCTTCTGCGTTTCTGACCCGCTCCCAGGCATACCTGACGCTGCTGGCGGGGGCGGGGTGTGCCACACTTTGGCAACAGGACCGCAGGACGACTTCAGGTATTCCTAACTGGTCCACACCCGCGACACCATTTCAGCCCTGACCCGTTCTTCACACCTCATCCATGCTGGTTGTTGTAAAGCAAAAATCTTAGAACAAATTGCGAAAAATTCGTAGACTGCCATCTGACATCTACCAAGGATTTTTAAGACTCATGTGGGAAAAAAAATGTTTCAAAGCATGATGTATATAAATTTGAAATAATGGAAATAAATGCATAACATTAAAGACATGCTTAATTCCATTATGAAATACAGCACAGCCGTCTGAAAAGATGTTTATGAAATTTTTAATATCGTTTATTATGTTAAGCAGAAACAAAACGCTCCTATAGTTTCAACTTTGTACGCAAAATGTAAAGGAAGATAACAAAATATAAAATCCATGAGTAGTGATTTTTGTTTTTGATTTCTAATGTTTGCATATTTAACCATTTTCTATCAGTATCTCATTACCTGAGCCCCATCACATGAAAGGGCTTTGCCCTAAGACTTGGATGGCGCCTCCCCTCCATCCTTCTTTCCCCTCTGTCCTCCCCAGGTGTACTCAGTGCCCCTGGTGGTGCAGCCGTGAACACCCACACTACTCAACCGCTTTCTTGGTCTTCCTTTTATCTCAAAGGCCACTCTAGTCCCAATTTCAGCTTCCCTTCCTCTACCCAACCCAAATACTGGGCACTCCCAAGGTCTAGCTAGCCACAGGGCCAGATTTTTCTTACACTGTGTGACTGTCTCAGTTCCATGGGTTGAAACATCATTTATGCTTAAGATTCCCAACTTTGGTCTCCAACACTGTCCTTGCCCAGAATTCCAGACTTGAATATCCACAATACTTAATGGGCATATCCACTTCGATGTTGCACAAACATTTCAAATTGAACACGTTTCATCAAGGACCCTTGATTTTTGCTGCCATAGCCCATCACCTCTACTCCAGGCTCCATAGGCTTTCCATCTCAATGCACTGGTACCACTGTTACTCAGGTGTTCAGTTAGACAATCTAGGTGTCATCTTGCTTCACCCTCTCTTCACTCTACAAATCACAGATATACCTTGACTTAGGATGGGGTCACATCTCAATAAACCCATCATAAATTGAAAATATATTAAGTAAAAAAGGCATTTAATACGCTTAGCGTACCAAACACCATAGCTTAGCAATACAGCACACTATAGAATACTGGTTATTTACTTTCATGATCTTATGGCTCACTGGGAGCTGTTGTTGCCAGAATCACGGGAAGTATTATACACATTATCACTAGGTTGAGAAAAGATCAAAATTCAAAGTAGAGTTTTTGCTTTCTCACCATTGTAAAGCTGAAAACCATCAAAAATCATAATATGGAACCATCATAAATTGGGGTCTATCTGTAATGCCATTAGCAAGTTGAGTCAGTGCACTCTCCACTGTACCCAGTGAGCTCCCTCAGCAGAAGTTCTCTAAAAGGTGAACTGGCTTCATTTCCACTAATGCCCCCTCCCAATCTACTTTCCATTCAGCCAAACATGCTCTTTTCCTACTTTCAAGAATTCCCAACACATCTAGAATAAAATTCGAACTTTCTGGTGTCCTGTAGGCTTCCTGTGTTTGGAGCTCTTTTTCTCTCTCTCTTTTTTTTTTAAGAGAGAGAGAGAATTCGTTTTGTTTAGTTTTTCATGAGGTTTTCATTGCTCCAACACTTAGTTGTATACGTGGGTACTGAGGTTTGAACCCATGTCCTAGCACATGCCAGGCAAGCACCATAACCGCTGAGCCACAGCTCCAGCGCCTCGAACTCTTTCTCTAATATTATTTTATGCCACTTCCCCTTTTGCTTACTATTCTCCATAAGGAGCCTGTACCCTGGTGAGAGGAGCAGATTAAAAACAAGGAAATACCTAACTTAAGTCATCTCAAATTTACTTCCTAGTTCAGAGGAAACTTTCCTCCCCCTCTTCATATGGCTATCTTCTTAAAACTTGGGTTTCAGCCATTTCTTCAGAGGGGACTCCCACACTCTATTTTTTTTATTAGATGGATTTAGAGATACAATTGAGGGGGAAACATTATCAAACATTCAAGAACCATTGTATATATACTTAGTTATCCAGGGCTAATGCCATGTCATGGATGCCCAGCTTGGGTTCCCCCTGTTGCTGTTTCCCCCAGAAGAACTCCTGTTTAATGGATATTTTGTGGAGGACAGTGATCTCCTTCTGAGATGATTCCGCCATATTCCCTTTCTCCAGTCTCCTAGGAGTTCTTCCTAAAACCTCCCCCCTGTTCCCCTCCCTATGCCTCCAAGTATCCTAGGGGGTCATCTCCCTGTTGCATTGAGAATCATACAATTTGAAGTTATTGTTAGCTTAGCCATCTAACATACTGCTTCCCCATGTATTCTAGCTTCCACAGATGAGAGAAACCATTCGGCCCTTGAGTCTCTGAGATTGGGATACTTCACTGAGCATAATTCTTTCCATCTCCATCCATTTGGCTGCAAAAGCCATAATATCGTCTTCTCTAATGGCCGAGTAGTATTCCATTGTATGTAAGTACCAAAGTTTTTGTATCCACTCATCGAGTGAGGGGCATCTGGGTTGGTTCCATAGTGTAGCTATAGTAAATTGAGCTGCTATAAACATTGATGAAGCCAAATCACTATAATATGCTGATTCTCTTTTGGGAAAATACCCGGAAGTGGGATAGCTGGGTCATAAGGTGGACCCATTCTTAATTTTTTGAGGATTCTGAATATTGCTTTCCATAGTGGCTGAACCAGTTTGCAGTCCCACCAGCAGTGTAACAGTGTTCCTCTTTTCCCATAGCCCCTCCACCTGTTGTTTGAATTTTTCATTTTTGCCACTCTAACAGGAGTGAGGTGGTATCTCATTGAAGTTTTGATTTGCATTTCCCTTATAGCTAATGATGTAGAGCAGTTTCTCATATATTTGTGGGCTTTCTGGACTTCCTCTGGTGAGAAGTTTCTTTTTAGATCCGTAGCCCATTTATTGACAATCACTCCATTTGACAGAAACCTCATCTCTTCTTTGTATGCTTAAAAGCACTTGTCAAAGCATACAACTATCTTGTGTGGATTTCTTTTTTTAATCTTTATAAGTTTTAGTAAAAACTTACAGAAGGAAGGCTGGGGGTGTATCCCAGAGGGAGTGCAATTGCTTAGCATGTATGAGGCCCTGTGTTCAATCCCCAGCACCACCACAACAACAAAATTACAACCACAACAACAAAATTACAGAACGAATATACTGTAGTATTTTATAAATCAAGTTTTTGTTTCTCTAGTCCTAAATCATACTGATTCTGGGGCAGAGGTCTTTTCTCTTCAATATTTATCACTGTTTCTATTATCTAGAGTGATAATTTTCTAAGTATCATAGGGAGGTAAAGGGGGTTCATGAGCTCAAAACTAGTCACCTACTACTTAACAGTGGTTCAGTTAACCATCAGCCACATATACAATGGTCTATGATTATATAAGCCAAATGACATTGTAGCCATCTTTATTTGTGTAAGTCCTCTATGATGGTCCATGATGAAACTGCCAAAGAATTTGAGAAATGTGACCTTGTCATAAAGTGAAGCAAGATATTATCTGCCTTATTTTCTTTCACTCATCAATGTAGAGTGGTTTTCCAGAGTTTACACAAATTGGATAGTGCACTATATTGATAAAAGAAAGCAGATATCAGAATACAGCTACCTATTTTAAAAATATGGAATACCACCCCTGCTACTAGGTTTTTAGTTGTTTTTCATAAAAATGTTATTCATGTTAACAACTTTTTTTTTTTTTTTGGCACCGTGAATTGAATGCAGAGGCATTTTTACCATTGAGCTACATTCCCAGTCCTTTTTATTTTATATTTTGAGATAAGGTCTAAGTTGCTGGAGCTGGCCTCAAACTTGTGATCATCTTGTCTCAATTTCCTCCTAGGTATTACAGGGGTGCTCCCATCACACCTGGCAACAGTGAACTTATTTAAAAATGAATTATTTTAAAAATTGGTTTAAATTTCTAAATGGTAAATATACATAATTATATAACTATACATATGTATATATGTGTAAACTCTCTGTATCTCTATATTACAAACAAAAACTGAAAACTTCTGGGATCTTCGTAATTTTATTTATTTTTGTGACAAGGTCTTGCTATATTGCCCAGGCTTGTCTCAAACTCCTGGGGTTAAGTGATCTTCCCTCTCATTTACCAAAGTAGCTGGGACTGCAGGTGCAAGCCATAGTAACTGACCTCAATAATTTTTAAGTGTAAAAGGTCCTGAGACTGAAATCTTTGATATTCTTGGTAAATCCCAACTATAAATGGAGAAGGAAATCAAAAGCAACTGAGAAATATACCCAATGTCTTCAAGAGAAAAGTGCCAAATTACTCTGCCCTCCCAATTTCTTTTTCATAAAAACCACTTGAAAACATGCCTTCAGGAGATCCATAAGTGTCTCCTGTTCCAGTTTAGTAAATGTTCTCTGAGAGGCAGATTAGAACAATACAATGAACACTGGATTAAAAAGGAGAATTTAAATGAAATAATGCATTTAATGTGAATAGCAAACAGTCATGAAAAATTAAAGTATCAGTAATTGAATATTAATTCGAAGTTCACCATTTATTTGCTAAGACACTGAATAATTTCTTTAAATCTATTCTGCATCTAGAAAACAAATATCATACCCCATATTACTCTGCATGTTACAACTACTGATGGAGCTGTAGTGAGATCAAAAATTTTAAATGAGATGATGAATTAAAGCAAATATTTCTACTATAGAGATATTACAAGGGTTACTCATTGTCATTCTAAATGTCCCATAGAACATGCTTTGTGTTCTAATACGTATTTTTTTTTCTTTAAGAATTTTTACACATGTAAAAGCTGTCAGTTTTTAATGGAAGATTTATGGTCTCCTTTTATGGAGTAAACGTCTGTATTCCCTATTCAAAATCATATGTTGTAATCTCAACCCCCTCTGTGTTGGCATTAAGCAGCAGAGTCTTTGGAAGGTGATTGGGTCATGTGGGAGAGTCCTCATAAATAGGGTTATTAGCATCCTTATAAAAGAGACCCTGGGAATTCTCTAACCTTCTGTCCTTCATGTGAGAACATGAAATGTCAGCAGTTTGCACCCAAAAAAGATGCAAGAACCCAACCATGCTTCCTAACCCCAGAATTCCAGACTCTAGAACATGAGAAATAACTTTCTGCTGCTTATAGGCCCCCCGACTAGGATTACGCTATGGGCTAGAGCAGCCAGTATTACGGCAATTCCCAGCATCTTCACATTATAGTTAGGCATTTCATTTTCATAGTTGGCTCTGTCCTTTAGACAATGTCAGACATGTAAATAGGCAACCTTATAATGTTAACAAAGCAGAGATAAATGGAAAATGCATAACAAGATTATCAAAATGTTCACCTGGTTGGTATAATACAAGATGTTTTATATTTTTCTAGTTTTGAATATTTTTTTAAATAAATACATATCAGTAAATTTTTAAAATCAGAAAAGTTAAACATATTTTTACCTTGATAATTTTTTAAAAAACCACCAGAAAGCTTAGTTGGCTTGTCTTTCACAAATTCAGGAGAAAAAATTATCACCTGAAGTCCAAGGAAATTTAGAATGTTTCATTATGCATCAAAATACTTATTGATAACAATTTCAAAACAGGTATGTCTGGGAGGAAAATGAACCATGCAAAGCCAACAAGTCAAGTTAGAAGCAGTGGAATATTCTTTTCCTCCTTATTGTGTTCCTAAACAAACCATAAAATATGCAAAAGATGTATTTACTGACTTGAAGGATATATTAAGATGAGATTTCAAAAATGTGATAATTTATTAATATCTTAATTTCAGAAGAAAAGCATTTGTTGGAGGAAGAAAAATCAAACTTAACAAAACTGTAACAAAGTAAAAGTCTCTCCCCCATATTTCTCTCTCTAAAAGAAGTCAAGACATTTGGTCTTTGGCCTTCTAGATTTATTTCTGTGTATCTATGTGCACAGACACATGCACAATTGATATACAACCGTTAACTTTTTTAACAAAAGTAGTGTCTTGCATGCCCTGGATTTCATACTCAGCAATGTAAAAAAACCAAAAACAAACATAAAAGGACCCTCAACTTTATTATTTATTTGGTATGGGGAATGAACTCAGGGACTCATGAGCTATAGCAATGTGCTATGCTCCCAGACTGTTATCTAACTTTGCATGTGGTTCTTTAATTTTTTAATTAATAAAAAGGACTCTAATTGTTCTCTTAATTATCCATCAACAATAAAAGCCTTTTTAAAATTGGAAGTTATAGAATTATAAAAAACAAAACAAATCACATGCAAATTTCCTTCATCCAATTCAGTTTAATTCTAAGAGCTTCATGCCCAAAGAGCTCATATTTTTCACTAATACTGGTTAGTCTTACATGAAAAATAAAACAAAAGAGATTATAACACTTACCAACATAGTGCAGTTTAATAGAAACATGTCTTATACAGTTCATTGAAAAACTATTTTAATATAAACACTGCTTGTACACAAAACCAAATAATATTGATATTCTAGTTCTAAAAAAGTCTTGATTTATCTACAACACTAAGATGCAACCTCAATAGTGATTGCTTCACATTTTCCAGTTTCTTGATCTGTGCACGTCACATGTAAAGATCCATCCCTAAACAAAAAATAAATAACATTTCAAAAGCTCATTTTTATAAAAACAGAGTGTTCTTAAGTTACTTGAGGACTTGGAGTAAACAAGACAATTAAAACTTCTGAAAGAAGGGTATTAAAAATAAACACAATTTCAATGTCTTAATTGAATTTATTTAGTAATTTCTTTCTTACAGTTTTACTGTAGCAATAATGAAACATACTTATCCTTTCATAGGGCAAAGAATATCAAGATATAAACCTTAGAAAATTATATTGAAAATTCATATAAAATACATCTCTGATTAGCATGGACTAGTTTTTTAAGCTGAATATATATATTTAAAAGAGTTCATAAAATATTCATAATGCAAATAAATTGCTTATGTTCTCCTCTGTAAAATACAGTAGTTTTCAAGATGAAAAATCTTTGTTAAGTTTTTAATAAAAGATTTGCTTAGAATGACGGTGGTTGAAAACTCAGTAAGTTCACAAAAGGGATGAAGATTCAAAGTGAATTATCTAAACATTAGAAAAAGTCTAATTTTGTACCTTTTCATTGTAAGAACAGCTAATATATCACGCAATCCATTTTCTTTTTTATCTAAATCCTGGAGTACAACCTGTTTATGCAAAATAATACAAAGATGATTCAGTACTTTGATATATTAATGAACTGATGCACCAATTAATACAAAGGACCAAATTTTACTTTTTATTGAAACAAACCGTTTAAAATAGGGAGGTTTTCAATTCTCCTATCATTTAAACAGAATTCAGAGAATGAGTGAAGTTTTATTAACTGGAACTATCTCCTCCAGATGGAGGACATATAAAACAACTAATGTATTTGTCCTTCTTTAGAGTCATGTCCTAGATTAAAATGACTGTTTCTAAGAAGTACTGTGTATCTCAGAAATTAAAGACTACTATTTTTTTCTTTCTCTTTTTTTGGTAATTAAGTCATTACTAGTAACATGCAAATTATATTCTGGCAAGCCTTCTATATATATGCTTTAAAAAAAATTAAATATTGTAAATACACTTGTAGAATTACCTAAAGGTAATACATGGCATTTGGCAGGGGGTACAACTGAGTTTATATTTGTAAGTAAGAGATGTTAATGAACTTATGGTTTCCTAAAGAAAGGTATACCAATAAATCAAATTTGGAATTGTGCACTGACTTGTTGGACTTTGCGAAGATCAATTTTAATGACTAAGGCAAGTCACTACCTTGTTTTACTCATTTATAAAATGAGAAAGTTCAAACAGATGGAAACAGTGATTCTCTTTCAACTTGAGTAACCGACCAACTCTTCTGGCCTCTTTAAGTTAGGATATGGTGAGCAACTGTGGAGTCTCTATTTGGTTGTAAAGAAAAGGTAACAATGAGAGAGAGACCCTAAGGGGATACTAAGGGTGCTATCTGAGATTAGAGACCTGGTGCGTAGGAAAGTGCTTCTATCTATCTACACAGCAAAATTATCTGGAGGAGCTTTCAAAACTTTACCAATATGGGGCTGGAGCGGTGGCTCAGCGGTTACGGTGCTTGCCCGGGATGTGCAAGTACACGGGTTCAAACCCCAGCACCCACGTACACAACTACGTGTCAGAGCAACGAAAGCCATGTGGAAAACTCAATAAAAATTGATTTTCTCTGTCTCTCTCTCCTTCTCACTGTCCTTCTCTCTTTAAAAACACAAAAACAAAAACAAAAAAACTTTTATCAATAGATGCCAAATTGCTAAGTCTGAGGTGCATTCCAGGTATGCTATCTGTTTGTTTTCATTACTCTTTTGTTTGAATTAGAAAATAAATATAAAACTAGAAATTTCATATAAATATATAAATTATACATATATAGTATATATACATATTTTTCAGTGTATATTTTTTAAAAAATACAAGCATACTACGTATTCTCTTTTGTTACTTACATATATACTTTCAGTGATTATATATCTCTCTCTATATATATATCTCTACATATACATATATATCCATGAAAATCCACTCTTGGTGCTTGGTACCCTGAAACCTATCTATCCACTATTAAGTTTCTGGCACACTGCATTCATTTTCTGTATATATACGTGGGTATCTAAAAATGCTTATCTATTCAAACATATCCCTCTCACATACATTGATGGTCCTAATATTAAACACAATGACATTATACTGTAAATACTGCTATGCAGGAACTTGTGTGCCAGTTTTAATGCAACTGTATTTCTTGGACGTGCTTCTAAGCAGCTGCCATACCATAGTGCTACCTCATTCTTCGTAAAGGTTGCAGAGTATCATACCATATGAAATATGTGTGGTATTTTGAAAGAGTGAACTTACATCAGAGGGAGCACAGTACAATGGAAAGAGCATTGGCTCAGGATTAAAACCAAGCTGTACAGAAATCCTAGCTCCAGCAAGAAAATAACAGAGCATTTTCAACCACAAGTCAGTTTCTTTTCTTTCTTTTTTTTCTTGTGTTACTAGGGATTTGTCTTTCTCTCACTCTCAAATAAAGAGATAGAGTTAATTTTATTTCCCCTCCATTCAGTGGTATATATGGTGCTGCAGATGGAACCTTGGTCCTTGCACATACCAGGCAAGCACTGTACCACTGAGCCACCTCTCCAGTCCCTTACCTTGTAGCATTTTAAATTATGCTTGTAATTACCTAGTAGAGCACCTGGCATTTAGCAAGCAAAAAAGTGTTATTTTCCTCTTCTAGTACCTAATTACCAAAGTGGGCCAAGAACAGAGAAGCAGTAAAAATACCAACTGCATTTCATTTTTATTATTCCATAATTCTTTCAAATTAAAAATCAGTATTCCTTCCTTCTTCCAAAAATGAAGGAGAAATTCATTCAAAAACATGTGCTCAGTGTCCTATACAAATTTTGTATTATTTGAGATATTAAACTAAATCTAATCCAGGAGGAAACACTAAACAGTTGCATGTGACCAAGTCAGTCAAATTTTATGTATTCACCTGTGCAAACTTGGATTCCTCTTTTGCACAGTTCTTCCCCTCGGATTCATAGAGTTCAAGGCATACAGAAGATGTATCTCCAGGGGCTTGTAATGTGTGTTGTCTTCGAGCTGGCAAAGGAGTCCCTGATGGGAAGAGTACTGTGAATCTGTTGGCTCCTGATTCATCCACTCCCTGTAAGCAGGAAAATAAGATGCACAGCCATTGATATTTATCTTCACAATGAGAAAAACTCCTATATTAAATGAAACATATATTCGTTGTTGAAATCTGGAAACTAGGGGCTGGAGTGGTGGCTCGGCAGTTACGGCGCTTGCCTGGCATGTTCAAGTACATGGGTTAGGACCCCAGCACCCGCACACAAAACTAAGTGTCAGAGCAATTAAAGCCATGTGGAAAAAAAAAAAAAATCAATAAAAACTTGATTGTCTCTCTCACTGTCCTTCTTAAAAAAAAAAAAAAATCTGGAAACTAGGCAAAGAGGAGATAATAGAAATATTAATTCCATTTCCATTCCACTTTATTTAAAAATATATTGAAATAGTAGAAGCTTATATTGAAAAGTGGAAGCTTATTCCATTATCCAAAGAAATCAACATGTTAGATAAAAACTAAGTAAAAGAATATAAGAAACTTATTAAAAATGAAATTATAGCCCACTGTGGTGGCACAGGCCTATAGATCCCAATGGCTCAAGAGGTTGAGGCAAGAGGATCCAAAGTTCAAGGCCAGCCTTAGCAACTTAGTGAGACCTGTCTCAAAATAAAGAGTAAAACTGTCCAGGATGTGGCACAGTGGTTAAGCGCCCCTGGGTTCAATGCCTAGTACCAAAATAAATAAATAAAATAATATACCTAAATTTAAAATCTTTACCAGTATACAAAGTTTTATTGTAAAATAATGGTATATATAAAAACTCATGTCAATTAATTTTTATGGTAATACATGGAAAAGCTACACATACCTTAACTAAAATGTCTTTGGCTGAACACTCTATCATAAGAGAGTCTTCCATTAATATGTTTTCTTTCCCAATAAGAATTCCTGCTTCTATAGCAGCACCAATAGGGATGACCTCATCAGGAGGGATAGAATTGAGAAGGTCAACAGCTGGGAAAAGATCTTTAATCAGTTGCTGTAGCCTTGGGATTCGAGAAGATCCTCCACAAAGGACAACCTAGAAAATGAAAATAATTTTCAGTTTTTTACTTTTAGAAGAATGGTTGTTTTTCAAAATTAAACTTAACAGGCCGAGACATTGTAATTATACATAATTAAAATATCATATGTATTTAACATATTGTTAAACACAACAGTTAATATCTACATCTAAGGTATCAAACATATTCTTTACTCAAAATTTCAAATGAGGGGCTAGAAAGGTGGCTCAGCGGTTGGAGTGCCTGCCTGGCACAAGGACCCAAGTTCAAACCCCAGCACCACATATACAACTAAGTGTAAGAGAAACAAAAACCAGATGAAAAAAAATGAATAGAATTGATTCTCTCTTAAAAAAAATTCAAATGAGGAAAACTAACTGTATAAAATGTAGTACAGCAATATATGTGTGATTCATGATTAATAACTGTGCACGAGTTTAACCACAAATAGTCATTTGACTAGGAAATATTAATACTTTGTACTGTTCCAACATTTTTTTTAAAGAAATGTTTAAATCCTACATTATTTTTGTGACAAAATACTGCAATCCCTATAAGAAAACTATGATATAGATTTTTGCCTTCACCATGGAAAAATTTTAAATGTTTTTAAGGAAAAAAAAAGGAGATGTTTTGTAGTTTTACAAAATCACAATTTAACTCTTAGTACTATCTGATTAAATCTCTTGTCTCTGAAGAATTTCATATAAAACTGCTCCTTTATAAATCCCCTGGGTTTCCCACTGATTCATTCATTTAGCACTTTATATAAGTATAATCCATGAATATATAATAAATAAACGAATATAAATAAGTAAATAAACGAATGAATGAATATATATAATCCATAGGCATTCAGAGTACTGAATGAATGAATGAGTAAATAAATAGCCCAAGCAGGGAAATCATCGATAACCACTTCTCATTTTAATGGATGGTCTCTAAAGTCCGATGTGTGTGGCAAAGAAGAACTGATGGAAACTCGGACTCATTATATGTGGTATGAAATGAGGGATACCACATTAATCTTCAGGCAAGGGATGAGGAATATCAGCTGAAGGATTAAAAAAAAGTAGGTTTGCCTTGGCAAATCGCCTCAAAAGAACTGTTTTTGAGGTAAATAAAAAAGAAAGTATTTCTAAAATTATAGGATCCCAGGTAAACATTATGAGAATAAAAAAAAAATGCCACTACAAATTTCCTAAATTCAACATATGAAGGTTATATTAATAAAATGAAAGCAGCACTATAATAAAACAGTGACCCAAGAAATTTTTGGTATTTTCTTTTTAAAATGGAAAGCGCAAAGTATGCTATTCTTAATGTGAACAGAACCAGTAAGTTTTAATTTAAATAAGTTATTTAAGCATCTGGTTTATGATGTGAGATTTCTTCTGCAAACTTAAAGTTTAATAGAAAACAAATTTTTAATATAGTTATTTAGTCTTGCCAAGGACTTTTCAAAAATACAATTTCACAATATTTCATAAAATAAAACTGCTGTTAAAAAAACCCTAAACCACCTGTATGGCTCTGTTCAGGCTGCCTTTAACAAACCATCACAGATTGGGTGGCTTAAACAAAAACATTTATTTCTCCCAGTTCTGAAGGCTGGTAGTCCAAGATCAAGGCAAGGTAGGTTTCATTCTGAAGACTTCTTTTGACTTGTTTGTGGCCATCATCTCATTGTGTCCTTACATGACTTCTTTTTGTTTCCCAGGGGAAAGAGGAGAGAACAGAAAGAACCAGCTCTCTGGTTGTCTCTTCATATAAGGCTAACAATTCTATTGGAATAGGGTCCCCACTGTGACCACATTTGACCTGAACCGCTTCCTAGCGAGGAACCATCTCCAAAAGGAGCTACTCTGAGAATTAAGTCTTCAACAAATGAATTCTGGGGTGGGGTAGCCACGACTCAAGTACATGGAAATTTAAAAAAAAGAATGATAAAAACAAAGAGGAGCGGGTACAGTGGCACACATCTAGAATTCTAGGAACTTGGGAGGCTGAGGCAGGAGGATCTCAAAAGGCCAGCTTTGATAACTCAGTGAGGTCTTAAGCAACTTCATAAGATCCCGTCTCAAAATACAAAAACAAAACAAAACAGGGCTGAGAGCTATCAGACAAGAGAAGGAAATCAAAGGAATTTGAATAGGAAAAGAGGAAGTGAAGCTATTTTTATTTGCCGATGACATGATCTTATACCTAGCAGACCCAAAATACTCTAACAGAAGACTTCTAAATGAGCTTATAAATGAATCTAGCAAAGTGGCTGGTTACAAGATCAATAGTGATTCTGCTGAAGAAATCAGGAAATCCGTCCCATTCACAATAACCTCAAAAAGAATAAAATACTTGGGCATTAATCTAACAAAGGATATAAAAGACCTCTACAATGAAAACTATCAAACACTAAAAAAAGAAACCAAAGAAGACCTGAGAAGATGGAAAAACATTCCATGTTCTTGGTTATGCAGAATCAATATCATCAAAATAGCCATTCTGCTGAAAGCCTTATACAGATTCAATGCAGTCCCCCATCAAAATACCAATGGCATTCTTCATGGATAAAGAAAAAGCAATTCTCAAATTCATCTGGAATAACAAGAAACCAAGAATAGCCAAAACATTACTAAGCAAGAAAAATGAAATAAAAGGTATCACAATACCTGACCTGAAATTATACTACAGGGCTATA
Organism: Aplodontia rufa; assembly: GCA_004027875.1. Classification (NCBI taxonomy): domain Eukaryota; kingdom Metazoa; phylum Chordata; class Mammalia; order Rodentia; family Aplodontiidae; genus Aplodontia; species Aplodontia rufa. Next base: position 45,948 of record PVKS010008906.1, on the reverse strand, counting down.
GTAACAAAAACAGCATGGTATTGGTAGCAAAACAGACAAGAAGACCAATGGAACAAAATAGAAGATACTAAGACAAACTCACAAACCTTTAATCATCTGATATTTTAACAAAGGGGGCAAAAATACAGTTTCGAGAAAAGACAGCTTGTTCAACAAATGGTGCTGGATGAACAAGACAACAGCCATATGCAGACAACTGAAATTAGATCCTTATCTCTCACCCTGTACAAAAACTCAAATCAAAAATGGATGAAAGAATTAGGAACTAAACCAGCAACTATGCAATTATTAGAAGAAAACAGAATCAACATTCCACCACATTAGTGTAGGCATCTCCTTCCTTAGACTCCCACAGCATGAGAATTAAAGTTATAAATCAATGAGTGGGATACCAGTGAACTGAAAAGCTTTTGCACTGCTAAAGAGTTAGTCAAGAGTGTTAGGAGAGAACTACAGAAAGGGAGAAAATTGCCTGCTATGCCTCCAAAAGAGGGCTAATATCCAGAATATACAAAGAACTCAAGAAACTGAACACCAAAACTACAATTCATCCAAACAATAAATGGGCTAGGGAACTAAATAGAAACTTCTCAACAGAGGAAGTCCAAAACGCCAATAAATATTTGAGAAAATGTTCTAAATCACGAGCAATCAGAGAAATGCAAATCAAAACTTCACTGAGATTCCACCTCACTCCAGTGGCAAAATGAAGAATACAAACAATAACCAATGCTGGAGGGGTTGTGGGGAAAAAGGAACACTAACACATTGTTAAGTAGGACTGCAAACTTGTACAGCCACTCTGGAAAGCAGTGTGGAGATTCCTCAAAAAACTAGGGACAGAATCACCTTACGACCCAGCTATCCCACTCCTGGGTATTTTCACAAAAGAGTTAGAATTGGCACACTACAGAGACACAGCTATATCAACATTTATATAGCAGCTCAATTTATAATAGCTAACCTATGGAACCAGATGCCCCTCACTGAATGAATGGATTAAAAAACTGTGGTACATATATACAATGGAGTTCTACTCTGCTATTAGAACAATATCATGGCATTTGTAGTTAAATGGATGGAAATGGAAAAAATTGTGCTCAATGAAATATCCCAAACACAGAGACTAAAGGGCCATATGTCTTCTTTCATATGCGGAAGCTAGAATAAAACCTAAGAAGGATAAAAGTTAGCTAAGTTTAAGTAATAAACTCACCGTAGTTGAAATTTCACGTAAGCTGGGGAAATCATACATATGAAAGTGCGGGGAAAAGGTAGGGAGGCAGGTATAAGGGGGATCACCAATACAACTGGGAACACTTGACTCCCATGAGATGCCTAACTATACACAGGCAGGCAGAGAAACTTGGAAATTTCAAAATTAATATACATGTATATGCTCATTTCCAATTATAGCAGGGGGGTATAACGGAGTAGACCTGAGAACAGGAAATGGATGAAGGGGGCAGGGGAGATCCTGGACTAAGATCAGTCTTAAATATGTCAATATCCATGCATGCATGAACATGTAACAAGGATTCCCTCCAATATGTAAGACTATGTTGAACAAATTTAAAAAAAGATATTGGAAAGAAAGGATAAAAATAAATAAAATAAAAAGGGCTAGGGTGAGGGCTGGGGGCTGGAGAGGTAGCTTAGTAGTAGAGTGCTTGCCTGGCATGCATGAGGTCCTGGTTTTGATCCCCAGCACAACATATACAAATAAATAACAGAAGAACAAAACAATCCAAATGATAAATTTAAAAAATTAACTCTCACATTCTGCATTATATATATATATATATATACATACACACACACACACATATACATACATACATACATACATAAATATGGCTGGGGATGTAGCTTAGTGGTAAAGAGACTCTGGGTTCAATTTCTAGTACCACAAAGAAACAAAAATAAAAGAAAAAGGTAAAAAGTATCACAGGTTATTCTTAAAGAAAATGAGTGTGACAGACATCACAAGGCCTCGGGCATGAACGTGAATTCAGTTTTTGGGACACGGGAAAAAAAGGACTGCCAGATACTATCTAAATGAACTGGGCATAAAAAAGGGTAAAAATACAATTGCCTGAATGTAGGTCATGTTTTAAATTTCAAGTTAAAATATGCAACATGGGAAAAAAAGGAAAGTCAAAGTCTGGATGTTTTGGCTTAGAAGGTATTGCTTTTAGCAAACAAATCAGATATACTGTAATACATTGTTATTTGAAGTAGTTCAAGCACTTGGGTCAGGATTTTTTTTTTTTCAAAGAGAGCGCAGGGAGAGAGGAAGCAGAAATCCCTGCTTACAATGTCATAACCTCTAAAGCTGACCATTAATGTGCAGGTCACACTGAATGGACAGAAGAAGAGAGGAGGGGAGAGGACACATTAGAAGAAGACCAAGACCAGGCCGAAGTGTCCTTGAGACTCAGCCATATGCTTCAGACTCCATATGTAGGAGAGTTGGATTGAGAAAAGCTCCTGACAGCTTGTTATCTAGGGCTGAGGACATGTACTAGAGCTGAGCAGTTCCATCACTTCTTTAGAACAGTGCAATAAAATGTGGGGAGCAGGGGGAATTCCTTTTTTATTTAATTTTTTAAGGGAGAGACAACAGTGAGAGAGAGAGAAAGAATCAATTTTATTTAGTTTTTCATGTGGCTATTGTTGCTCTGACACTTAGTTGTGTACGTGGTGGTGCTGGGGTTCAAACCTGCATCTTTGGGCATGCCAGGCAAGCACCTGATCCACTGAGCTACTGCTTCAGCTCCTAACTATATGAAAAGGGGTCACTTTGTTCAGACAATATGGGTAAGATAAAGACCTCTGAAAGGAGCCATCTAATTCTTCTTGCTAACTTATCATAAATTAATTGAAAATTAGAAAACTACCATAGAAATTTGAATAACATAACAAAATAATTCCTCATAACCAAATAAGGTCTATCCCAGGAATATAACCTTAGGAAATCATTAATAATTCACTATATATCTTTAAGACAATATAAAGAAAACCGTAAGATCATCCTACTGGTGTCCAAAAGTACATTTGTAAAAACTTTATACGTATTTCATATAAAACTCCTTTAAAAGCTGGAAAAAGGGAAATGATGTCCTTTTCTCCCACCCCCCAGTACTGGGAATAGAACCCTGGGGCACTTTACCCTGAACTACATCCCGGACCCCTCGTTTTTTTTTTTAAGACAGGATCTCACTAAGTTGTTAAGGCTGGCCTGGAACTCACAATACTCCTGTCTCAGCCTCGATGGGATTTTAGATGTGTGTCACCATGCTAGCAGGAAATGCTCTCTTAATAGAATAGAGAAAATCTATTTCGAACCAGTTACCAGGAATCATGTTTGGGGGTAAAAGATTAATAGTATTCCCCTAATAAAAGGATCAAAAAGAAGAGTTCCAGTATCAATAAAAATACGTAAGTTCTGATCACAGAGATTAAAAACAGAAATAAAGTCAAAATAGAGAGAAGCATTATCACTTAAAGATACAAACCTTTCCGACACCTCCAGCCTACCACATTTCTGCAGCTCTTATACAATGATGATAGCTTCTCAAGGAAGATGCCTATACTCATTGTCTCCAGAGAACACCTTCTATTCTAAATTAAACTCCTATCAGGAAGGCATTTCTCTGCACATCTCCACTACAGCTGCTCTATACAGCCATCCTACATTGCTAAACCCAAAAATCAATCCTCAGGCCTCACCTGCCTGACCTTTAGCACAGGACAGTTGCTCTTTTCCTCCCTAATTTTTTTTTTTTTTTTTTTTTAAGAGAGAGGGGCAGTGAGAGAGAGAAAGAGAAACCATTTTTTATTTAGTTTTTCATGTGGCCTTCATTGCTCAGAGACTTTGTTGTGTTCGTGGTGCTGGGGTTTGAACTCATGTACTTGCGCATGCCGGGCAAGCCCCATAACCACCAAAGTCACTGCTCCAGTCCTTATTGATGTATTTTTACATGTCTTCCTGGTTTTCTTCCTTCTCAGAAGACTGGTCCTAAATCCCTATGCTGATCCTCTGCTGGCTATCAACTAATCCAGGTCTGGGACTCTGACCTGGGGTCTCTTCGCTAATGTGGTTCTACTTGGTCTGCAGGTGATCTCATCTTGTCTGGTGGCTCAAACTGGCATACAGTTACTGACAAACATGTATCTTGAGCCTAGACCTCTTTCCCCAAATGCAGACTACAATGTACTACTCTTCAATGTACTTTTTTTCATTCAAGCTCTCCTTCTGGTGGTCTGCTCCCTACTTCCTTGCCAGGCTAAGTAATCCCCACTTCTCCCTATTCACACTTTTTCTGTTCTACCATACTATCTTCCCAGTTGCTCCTTAAACACACCAGGTATGCTCCCAACCTGCTGTTCCTCTGCCTGGGACTTTGGCAGACATTCACATGGCTTGTTCTGGGAACCTGACCTGAAGTATCACACTTTGTCACTAGGTAGGGCCTTATCCTGCTTTATCTTTATCATATTTATCAAAACTGGGCATTATTTTCTTAGCTGTTTCTTTATGAACTTTATATCCTAAGTAGGATATCAGTTCTAAAACTGCAATGATTTTGTTACACTTATCACTATCCCAGGTGTCTAGAATCCATCTAGCAAAAAATAAGTACGCTCAATAATTACTTGTGGGTTAATTAGTAAATAAATTTGAATGCAAGCCCAGGAAATCCAGAAAGTTCCATTAAAAAATCATTAATCCAAAGAGTTCACAAAGTGGCAGAAGGAAAGATAAAGAAGGCAAATAGATATCCTATTTACCAGCAAATAAATTATAAAATTATAAAAAAATTTATTCACAATAGCAATAAACTCCATGGAAGTCTTAGAAAAAATTAATAATAGATGTTAAGAAAACACAAAATACAAGAAAATATTTTATAAGATTTGAATAGAGTGATACAATTTTGAGGTTAGGAAAATTAGTTACTGTAAAGTTATTACATCACCCTCAAATTATTTTACAGACTTCATACAGTTGTACCAAAATCACAATGAAATCTCATATAAAAAATTTAAAAACTAATTCTAAAGCACTTTGGAAAAAAAAAGTGTGAATAAAACATTTTAAAATGAAAATGCTAATAATGTTTTATATCTACTCAAAACGTAAATTGCTTCTTGGTGAGCAATTTGAAAATAAATATTAAAAGTTTTAACATATGGAATTTTACTCTAAGGAAATTAAGGATGATCACAAAGTCACAAAGACCGCCATTTATAAAACCAAAATAACCTACATATCTAAATATAAATAATTAATTTTATAAACTGTAATGCATCAATGCAATAAAATCCTATGGAACTGTTAAAATTGCCAAGGTAGAATCTGGGAGCTTAACCACATCCATTTATCTATGTACCCTTCCTAAAAATCTACTGCCTACTAATCTGACAGTATGAAGGTATAAAAGTAGAAGGGCAAAATAAATAGTAGAGAGATCTTGAGCCAGAGATTTCAACAAATTTTGGAAGCTGGAAGGCAAGAGGTAATTATCTTAAAGCAGATGAAGTTTAAGATAACTCAAGAGAAGCAGGGTGATTTGACTCAGCATTCCAGAATGGAATGCTCAGGTGTACCCAGTGCCACCAAAACCAACAGTGAAGCACAGAAACCTAAAACACATGACTGGGGTTGTTTTTATGTGGAATGACTGGCCCCCTAAGACCTCTCCTTTTACCCAGACAGGTGGATACAGCAAGGTTATGACACTTAAAAAACCAAAGTACAGTATCTGGCAAGGGAGGGACACGGTGATGAAAACATGGGGAAGAATGGAAGGTCCCCATATTCAAGAAAAGGAACCTGATGCTCTCTGTTCTCAGGCTGGAAATCAGACCCGTTTTTCTGACAAGAATCAGAGGATTGCTTCTGGAAAAATCAATTGTTCCTAAGATTGCATGTATACCAAACTAGCAAGGCAATATGTACAGGCATCAAGTACATGGCTTCCAGAGGCAGAGTGCCTGAACTCCAGGCCTGACATGCCAGACTGATGATTGTGAGCTAACTGTTTAGCCTTTGGGGAAACCTTAGTTTCCTCATCTGAAAATGCAGATAATAGTTCCTACATCCTGGTGCTTTTGTCAAGATTAAATGTGTTAATGCACGAGAAGCCCAATCACTCATCCCCCTTTCTAGTAAGAGGATTATCCAATTCATGCCTACTGCCTGACTTTGTAAGTAGGGGATATTTCCCTGCCCTGCTGTCAGGCCTGGCTATGGTACTGAATGTGAACACACTGTCATACACATCTAAACAAAAGCAGTTCATGTTCTTAAGTGTTGTTCCTCTTGCCTTTTCCCATGAGAACCACATGTCCCAGATAGCTGCCTGGGGCCAAAAATGAGCAGCAAAGGGAACAAAACCATGGCAGCAAATAGCCAGTCACCTGCAGCCTAAGCAAGAAAAGAAAAAATAGTCTGCTCTAGGAAACCACTGAGAGTTGAAGGCTATTTAGTCACTGTAGCAAGGTGGACAAAGTAAAGACATAACCTCATGTTTCTAAGTTCTCAAAAGCCTGTTTTTAGGAATACCTGGAGAGGAGGTCTTTAACAGCATTTTTAATCTGAAGACTATTCCACCTTGATTCAGGCAATTAAGAGCTGTACTATTAGTGATAATTAAATGTCCAGGCTCCATGAGCAGTTAATGAAGGAAGAGAACCAACACTAATTGATCACCTATAGTATGCCCCATACTGTACTACAAATGACAATCCATTTATTCCTTGTAATAATCCTATAGAGTAGGTTATACTACTTCTAAAACAAGTGTTATCACCCTCTTATAAGAAATGTACGGCTCAGGAAATTAAGTGATTTACTTAGTCCAGACATAAGCACTGGGAGGCTTCCAGTTCAGATTGCTCATCTCCAAGGCCATGCCCTTTTCATTGCTATCTTACACTATTGTCCTCATGCCTCGCTCATCACCCACTACTAGCCCTTAAGCACCAAAGACAATAATAATGCTTGGGGTATGTTGTAAGTGCCGAAACAGTCCAAAAAACGTACTGAACAGATTTGCAGAAACCAATCAAAAATACCTACTTGTCATATAGCATATACTAAAAAAGTTAAAAACAGAGTAACAGATCAAAAGATTTTAACTAATGAATCTTCTGCATTTCAAATATTCTCTTCCATAATAGGGCCAGCCAAAATTAAATAGTAAGTAACATGCCTCACAAGAAGATTACAGTAAATGACAGTTAAATTTTTGAAAATGACAGTCCAATTTTTAAAAAATATTCTGATTTAAATGATTAGACAATGAATATGAAATGAATATTTACACACAAGGATATACAAAATCAAACAATTAAAAAATAACCTCGTAATCAACAAAATATAAAGTAAAAAGATCTGTTTTTCAATAGGCAACTGAAAATTAAATGATTAAGCTTAGAGTCAGCAACATTACAGTACTACATTAATAGTTAATTTAATTATTTTAGAAAGTAATTCAAAGTAAAAAAAAGTCAAACTATGTATACTTTTTATTTTATTTTTTTTAAGAGAGAGGGAGAGGGAGAGAGAAAGAATCTATTTTATTTACTTTTACATCTGCTTTTCATTGCTCCAACACTTAGTTTTGTACGTGGTGCTGAGGTTTAACCCAAGTACGGTAAAAGTCTGTATCCAAAGGCATCATTCTATCACAGAGGAGGAAGACCCAAACTAGGTGTCCACAACAGAACAGTGAAGGAATTCATAGTGCCTTTCCTTTTCTAGGATGTTAGCTACTTATTTCAAAATGCATTTATGAAAACTATAGACATATGGATAAACTGGTTATATCAGATAAAAATGTAAAATTCAATATTGTACATACAAAATCTAAACTGTTATTCAAAAAAACTCACAAAAGTGTGGCTAGCAAACAAACCTATGCCTACAAATTAATCATATAATATGGGCTGCCCTTGGGTATTTTCTGAATTTTTTTATAAAAATAATAACTTAAATAATGCAAATGAATAAGTCATATACATTTCAAATTTATTTAAAAATTATCAATAAATACAAATAATTTGGGGAAAAATGAAAACATTAACTAATCTGAACAATTTGAAAATCTCAAAATTCTTTCCTAAGCAAAAAGAGATGTAGTATGATATACAAGTTCAGGGCAGACTTGGGAATGATAAATCCTGGCTCTACTACTCACAAACTACATTAGGAAGTCACTCAATTTCTGTACCTCAGAGTCTTTGCCTACGTCACAGAGTTAATGGTGAGTATTCCAACAGGTAAACATATGTAAAAAACAGTTCCTGGCACCTAGCACGTGTACAACTATCTATCCATCGCACAAATAAAAAACTATACTAAAAAGGAATCATTCTTTTTTGCTAGGAAACTGAGAGTGTAGACAGATAATTTGAGTTCAGCAGTCATTAATCGAAGTTCAATGAACTTTCCTTGTTCATTAACATGAGCTCTGAAAATTCATGCATAAAATAATTTTCTGTACCAAGAGTTATTTTCTAAATTTCAAATCTGAAACTATTCCTAAAATTAGAAAATATAAATGCTTTACCTTGCTGATATCATCTGCTGTTAATCCACTTTGATCTAAGAGTTCTCGGATTGCTTCTATACATTTATTTAGAAGTGGAGAACAAAGAAGCTCAAATCTTGCTCTGTATATGTATGCACATGTGAACACACACATACAGACGAGAAAGACATACAGAAAAGCCTTAGTACAATCAAGCTTTTTTTTTTAAATGAAGATAATGCCAAAAAATGTGATTAGTTTTTTGAATAAGTTTACAATCAGAGCAGGGTATTTACAAAACAATACAACACCATGGGTGTGCATACACATGTAATTTTAAATTATTCATCTAAATGTGTATAAAATATTTAATATCAAATTCAGGTGGAAAGTTCTCATGCACATGGTCTATTTATATGTTCCCCTTACCCTCAAAAAAAGTCCAAGAATATATAGCCAAATTAAGGCATTCCCAACAATAAGCCTATTGATCCTAATCAAACCATCATTTGGAAATGTTATTTTTATGTGTTAAAGCATTAAAATTATTTCTGATTATTTTTCATTATAGTCTGAGTTGTGCCGCAATTTGGCCTTTTGCACTGTTTGAGAAGCTTGAATGCTGGCACGAAATAAAATGTTAAAGTAAGGTTCATGAAAAATATACTCCATAATTTCAAACTGAATTTCTTAAATGTAGATGAGCGATTTTGAAACTTACAATATTTACAGGTACTAAAACATAATTTTATGACTGAAATCTTTTAGCTAAGAGTATAATTTCCTTAATGAAAATTTACAAATTCCATTTCCTTCTTAATTACTGATATTAACAAGCAAACATGTACTGAGTACTTGGACAAACTTAACACTAAGGCATCCTGGAAATAGGTACTCCACTTACAGAAGTATCAACTCAATTTAAAACCTTTTCTGCAGTTTGACATCCGTCTTCAAAGTCCTACAGTAGTGCTGTCTAGCAGAACATGCATCTAGTCACTAGCCACAAGGGACTTCTGAGACTTGAACTGTAGAACTGCAGCCAGTGGTACCAAGGCACTGTATTTTTAATGTCATCCTTTTCATGGTTAATTTAAACCACGGGTGTTTAGTGGCAATTTGTATTAGGTAGCACCACAACTCAATTAGAAGAAACAGGATAGAGAAGGTAACCAAACATGGTCAGTAGAATCCTAAAAATAATATAATGCAGCAATGCTTGAAGGTTTTAATATGTTTGAAAGTCGCCTGCAAAACTGTTGGGAGGTTTTAATAGGCTAACTAAAGATAGCTATTATTACTATTATTAAATATTCAATATGACAGGAAAGGGCAATGTCCAAAGTATAATGTCTTCCCTTTGTGTTTTCTGGGTAAAAGTGCAATGATTTGTATGCAATTGTCTTAAGATTATACAAAGATATAACTAAAACTGTTTTATGCATACTATATCTTTGCTTTTAAATGTCACAAAAGCTATTAAAATGTAAAATATGTGAGCTAGGTGTGTAACTCAGTGGTAGAGTTCTTATAGCATATGTAAGGCCCTCCCTGGTTCAATCATCAGGACAGGGGTAAACACGTAAAATACTGATGGTAATGGACAGAGCAATCATTCTTTAGTGCTGTGTAACAGTTGAAGAGCATAAATTTTGGACTCAAAGTGCTTGGATTGAATCCCAGGCCCACCACATTCTAGCTATGCCGTCTTGGGCAGGTAAATGATACCTCTGTTTCTGCTTCCTCACGTATGAAATGATAAAGACAATAGTACCTACCTCATAGGGCTATTATGAGTATTCAACTAGCTAATCCAAATATTTAAATTCAACCTTCAAATTTCATGTCACTTTTCTTTAAATCTCAACAAATAAACAAAAAAGTCTAAGGTAAGAAAATCATACCCACCTAAGATGCTCTTGGAATGATTTAAAGATTTTTGAACTTTGGTTTTACCTGGACACATTACAATCAAAATCTTGACCTTCATATAATGAGTCAAGGAAACAATTGGCACTTCCCAAAGTTGACAAAGAATGTTTTGCAACTTCAGCACTGTTCATCAACTTCATCATGGCTCGTGCACTTCCCCTCACGTCATGTTTGAAGGATCTAAATTAAAAACATGATCTTAAAAATTTTAAATTATTGGGTAATTTAGAATTTAATGGAACTAAAACCTAGATAATCACTCTTAGAGCAATAATAAATTTATGAATCAATATTACATATCACGTTAGTATTTGGCTTCTAATCCCTCTAAACTTTCCTAAGAATATTTTCTGCAATTAAAAGAAGGGTCCAGGGGAGCTGGAGTGGTGACTCAGCGGTTACGGTGCTTGCCTGACATGCACAAGGACACAGGTTCAAACCCCACACTATTTACACAACAAAGTGCTGGAACAATGAAAGCCACATGAAAAACTAAATAAAATTGATTCTCTCTCTCTCTCTCTCACTGTCCCTCTCTTTAAAAACAATAAAAAATAAGTTAATTTTTAAAACTGCTTGCTAAATAATGATCACTTGCTTTGAAAAAATACATTTATAATAAAAAGTTCTGTAGGCATTACAACTATAAGTTTTTCTCCTTAGAGTAGCAATATCTACAATATAATATAATAAACATAATTTATAAACAGATAATGTATTTGACTTTTCCTATGTCCAAACAGGACCAACGTTTTAAATAGAATAACATCTGGTAACAAAACAGAAATATTCTTTGTGGTAGATTAATTAAAAGATATATTCCATAAGATATTAACTCACTGGGATATGATGATAACACAATAAAGCCATCACCAAATCCAAACTTTTCAGTGGTTAATGGTTCTTTGCACTAAATGAGAAATTCAAGCGGCCTGGTCTCTACTTCCCAGGGCATAATTTTTCACTATCAAAAGAATGGAAATCTTCTTGAGTCTTCAGGCTAAATCCCTTCCACCACCATCATCTCCTGCCAAGTCAAATGTAAATAAAATAATACCCATTGCTTCTAAACAGGTATTAATAATTTGAACTGGTAATTTCCATGCAATGAAAAACCCATCCTCCTTTGCAGCATAGTAATTTAAAGGAAATTAGAGGAAAAGTTTTTAATATTGAAGAGAAGCCTCAATCAAAATGTATTATCTAGGTCATTAATACTCACCTCTGGAACTCAGAAGCTAGATACTGTGCTAAGGTTTCTGTAAAATGTGCACCACCAATGTTACCATCAGTGTTTGTAGAAAGAACCCGATACATTCCACTGTTAACCTCCATGATGCTGAGAGATAAGGATGTCCCTCCAAGCTTAAATACCAAAATATTGCTTCAAGAGAAAGATAAAATAAGTCACAACATCCTAAAGTCAGGTTGGACATCAGAAGTCACTTAACTTAAATTGCAAATGAAGCAACTGAAAAATCACAGAAGAATAAATTGTCTATAGTCACTGAGTAATGAATCCAGCTTTAACCCAGGACTTCTGAATCTAAGCCAAAGTTCTTTTCTACTTAGGCATGCTCGTAAAACTGTATTTTCTGAGTAATTAGAATTTGAAACACTGACTCTTCAAAGTAAATCAAGAAGAGATTTGTGATAATGAATATTAAGAGGACTGAATACAGAAATTCTATGCATTATGCAAGTTACTACTACAAAATAGTCTACACAGATCAAACCAAATAGAAAACTAGAAGGAAATTCCTTTTTGTGTATCAAAATTCATAACTTCTGATATATCTATATTTAGCTTACTTAAAATCAATTTCCTAGTGATTTATACTATATATATTAGTTTTCTTTCAAGTGAGAAACTAAATGAGGTGACACCATTAGGGAAAGTTAACACAATATATCTGAAATAATTTCTCTAAAGTTCTGTACTAATTAGATCTATTAAGACAAGTGTTGATAGCTAAATTGTAGTTAAGTATATTTACTATTTCACTATCAAAAAAATAGTGAATATTCTCAAATCTTTAGGCTGGATTTCTCTCCACCTGCCAAGTCAAATGTATAGAAAACAGTAACCACTTCTTCTAAACATGTCTATCAATTACTAGAACTGATAGTAAAATGAATAATGTCCTAACTTCAGTTTTCCAATATTCCTCCAACAGAAGAGCAGAAAACCTTAATCTCCCCTCCTGTTATGTGTTTTCTAAGAACCTCTTAAGTACTTGAAAAACTCTAGGTGAGAGTTTTACTCTCTCATCCACAAAGGTTGGGAACCACTGCATTATATAACAATCCCTATGTACATAATTGCTATAATTTAAAATCTTTTAGCCCTGAGAAAACTTATTACTTCAAATATAGTTTTTACCTTTTCCCAGTAGGGGAGTCTTGTCCAATTCCATAAGCAAGAAGAGCTGCAGAAGGCTCATGTATTAAGCGTAAAACATTAAATCCAGCAGCTCCAGCGGCTTCTCTGTGAACAATTTACTTTCAATCAATTTATTATCACAGTATATTTAATCTTACACCTTTAGAAAAGCTCTGATAAAAAATATACGCAATATTAAATAATATTTCACAAGTAGACATGAAGCAGACATGAAGTACAAGAAAAGAACAACACTTGAAATGGAAGGGACACTATAAGAGAACACTTTAAAATTACAATGTTCAGAGCCCATTTGATTATTATTATTATTTTTTTATTTTTTTGGTACCAGGGATTGAACCCAGGGGTACTTGACAACTGATCCACATCTCAGCCCCTTTTTATATTTTATTTTAAGACAGGGTCTTGCTATGTTGCTTAGGGCCTCGCCAACTTGTTTAGGCTGGCTTTGAACTTGTGATCCTCTTGCCTCAGCCTAATTCCTTTTTTTTTTTTTTTAAAGAGAGAGGGACCGTGAGAGAGAAAGAAAGAGAGAAAGAGAGGGAAAAAGAGAATCAATTTTATTCAGTTTTTTACATGGCTTTCATTGCTTGGAGATTTCACTGTGCATGTGGTACTGAGGTTCGAACTCGCGTACGTATGCATGCCGGGCAAGCGTGGTAACTGCAAGCCACCGCTCCAGCACCTCCATTTCCTTGTCAAAGAAAATACTATGGGCTTATATTGAAAAATATATAGCTCTCAAATATATAAAAATATACATAAAAATATAAAGGTCTCAAAAATGTCCATACTAAGAAAAAAAGTTCACTTTTTCTGGGAAGTCTTTTGGGCTCTCAAAGTCTAGAAGAGATGTCTTCTCCATGTTATTCAGAACTTCCACATTCAAAACACTGACTACACTCAGGTTCCTAACTGTCCTGCTAATTCTGTGAGGTCAGAACCATGTCTTATTTATCTTCACATACTCAACCCTGAACATAATGTGGCTTAAATAGTAAAGGTAATTAATCAATACTCACTGAATGAAAAAACAACAACAAAAAAGTCCAAGCTAAAAATTTTAGAGAGAGATTAAGAAAAATTCATAAAACATTTTAGAGTTTTCCAATTTCTTTAATCTAGGGTCACAGTTTTAAGAAGTAAATATGGCAATTCTGCCTCAGAAGCAACTTTCATGCTTGCCAAAGTCCCTGATGAAACCTCTGATGATAGCAGAGACATACATGCACCTCAACTATATTGACATGATCACCTGTAAAAACGAAATGTAACTTTTCTGTTTAGATGTTAAGATTTAAGATGGAGAAATAATCAAATATTTTGCATAATTGCATAGTTTATGTAATTCCCACAGAAACCTCATTAAAACAAGCAAAGTGATCCAGAAACATCGGTTTAACCTAGTAATTAAAAACATTTACAATCAAAACAGCTAAGAGGTACAACACATCTAACTTTTCTCTTAATATTTCATAAAAGGAAACACATTATCATACTAAGGTGTTTACAAACAATTTATTAGCTAAGAGACACAATTTATTCAAATGTAATTTTACCTTTTACTCTAGTGGTACCATGAAATTTGTATTTCTCTTAAGCAAATAAGATAAAACCCATAGTATACTTACCCAAGAGCATTTTTTTGTTTTTCTCCAAAGTCAAATGGAACAGTAATAACTACGTCATTTACATCTGAGCCCAGGACAGAATGTGCTGTCTCTGTACATTACAAAAACATAAAAATAAATTCTGATGACAGAAAAAAATGTTAAGTAGTATTTTCTGAGGTTTCTTAATTTATGCCAAAGATGTTCTCACTAAACAAATGTTTCAATTCACTGGACTGCCCCAATCTGTCAATTTTCTTCTCTTGAACTCATGAATCATGCAATACTTCTTGTGATTTTATTGATCACTTGGGGACACAGAACTAGGAACTTTCAAAGAGCCTAATTCCTAGCCTCCAAGTATGAACCATCTTCCAAATAAGACTGGTTCCATAAAGAATGAGCTTCTAATAAGTCAATGTGAAGATAGATTATGTTAGTTCAAGACACAAGAGTTGCCTTCCATCTCACAGATTCATAACAAAATCCAGAGCTGAAATAACCCTTATAAATAATCTACTCCAGAATTTTCCAGTTTGTTCAGACCTTTTTGATCTGCCTATACTCCTGTTCAGAGTAACTATCAATCTTGAATTAAGATATAATATTCACCATTATTCACCATTCACCACGTTTATTTGGCTGTTATTAGAAAGTTCTGAAAATGCTCATCTGGCCCAAACCATTTTAGATATTTAGACTAAGGATGCTCAACTGTAAGACATATATATGCACATGTCCTCAAATCTAAGAAACTCTGAAATCCGAAATACCTCTGGTTCCAAGGATTTCACATAAAGGATACTTAACCTGTACGTAATAGGGAAATCAGTTATAGAAGACATATCATTTAATCAAGGTTACAAAGCCAATAAGTGGCCAAACCAAGTCTACAGTTTGTCACCTTACTATTAATCTGCTCTATGCTCAGCTTCTCCCAAGAGGTCAACTTTTAAAGTATCATTTTAAGTTATTATCTATTTTGCTCAATACCTTTCATTTTACTAAATATCAGTCTGGCAACATCTTCTGGATTAACAAATTTTGTTTCTTCTCCAGTATCTATTTCATATCGTAATTTCCCATTTTTTTCAATGACCTATAAAAGAAATTATAATTATGCTAAGGAATATTTTTTTTAAATGCAAAGTTTCAAATCAACATTACATGTTATGATCTCTGGCAATTACTTTGTGTGACAGGAAAGCAATACGAGTACCATACTCACTGAACATTTACTTTCTGTGATGTATTTCTGAACTTGTGGGTCATCAGAGCTGTCCATAAAGAAAAAATATAAAGAGAGCTAAGTATTAAATTAGTATTGTAGATATAGGAGGTTTAAAGATGACTGTGCTTTTCAATACCACTGAACAAACATTAAAATATCAGCTAAATTAAACTGTTTAATAATATAATTATTACAGAAAATAAATTATTTGATAATTATAATAATTCCACTAAAGTATTAAGCTTCACATTTGCAAGTAAACTTATTTTGATCTTGCTAATACATTTTGAGGCAGATAATATCAATGATGTTATATCATACAATTTTACACCTATGATCCTGAAGACCCAAGCACTGAGATGAAAAGGACAAAAGGAGATAAGATTGCAAACTACGGGCAAAGATTGAATACCATCTTTGTTGCTGGATTTCTAAACATAAAAATCAACACCCCAAATCAAAAGACTGAACAGAAGTATGCATGTTGTATATGGAAAGTCAGAGTACTATTGTATCTATAGAAGGGTCTATAACAATGCCCCAAAGTACTAAATAAATACTAAATAAATGTGGCAAAGGAAACATGAAAGCAAGGGATATTTTTGTTGCTCAAGATAATATTGATTTATGAGACTATGGGATATTCTCATATTTATTACCTATGTGACCCACAAGAATGCATTTAGTAGACATTACTTTAGAGATGAGCAGGTTCAGAGAGGGAAAATGACTCATCCAATAAGGGGCAGAGCCAGGACTTGCTCCGGGGTCCTTTTTATCAGGCTACTACTACTTTACACTTAAGCAGACTATCTCTCACTAATGCTATAATTGACCACTGGACTTCAGTCCCTTGAAGAAGGATGAAAATCTCTGATCCTTGGCTAAGTGCATCTAGAAATTAAGATGAAATGGATAAGCATCCTTCCTAGTAGTCATCCAAGGAGCTATAGCTATTCTATACAGAATCCAACCTACAATGTTTAGTAAGAGCTGAGAATTAATATTGACCAATTGTTGGTTACAGAACAACTGAAGACATTAGCTGCATAAATAGGAGGAAAACAAAAAGGTTTGAAATTGACCAATTGGCTTATAATGCTAATATATGTGCAGGTTCCTCTTTTTTCTCTATTGCTTAAAAAATTAATGGGAAAAGAAACAGGTAAGGAACCTGCCCCCAAAGAGACACAGTTAAGTAATGGCATCAATGGTTGGCATGCAGATCTTCAATACAAAGTATTTTTTTTTCAATTAAATCTTCTCTCCTCCTTTTTTTCTATACCAAATATTAAAACTGTATTCCAAATATTTTTAGGAAAAGAAAGTGTGTTCATAGTGGAAATTTGCACCAATACTATAATTTCAGCATGACACTAGCTGTCTTCTTTAGGGCAGAATTTAAGTCAACTAGGATAATTTATCCAACTATGTGTAAGTTATTTACCACTCATGATAATTTTCAAGGAAAGATATTTTTATGGAATTTATAGAGCTCTTAGAAACAGAAAATTATTTCTCAATTGCCATGCAAACGGTGCCTCATTCATATGCAAACAGAAAGCATATGTTGCTCTTAAGGCCATACACAGGCAAGACATTAATTACAGACTCAAAAGCAGAGATGTGGAAGCAGAGGATGGAGGTGACAAAAGAGCACAGATATCATTAGAAAGTAGCGGACTGACCCACAACTACATACAAGTAAAAACTTTATTTGTCCACACCAGGATTAAATTACTTAACAGAAAAACAAAGGTGGTAGGAGCTGGTACACATAGCACCTCATTCGTATGATGGTCTTTAGGAGACAGTGTTGATCCTACCATTGCATCACAAACTTTACCAGCAGTACCACTTTCTCTTCTTCCTCCTCAAGTAACTTTTACAGTCATCAGACCCACAGGCTTGGCACACACCAGTACTCAAGGAAGTGCTACTGGATCTCCTTCCCCACTCCTGTTACATTTCAGTGCCTAAACACCTAACAGTGCTTTTACATTCATTTGTTCATTGGATCCTCACAACACCCCTGTGAGGTAGGTAGAACAATTATTAGTTTCCCACTTTAGAAGAGGAACCTGAGTTACAGAATGGTGAAAGGCTTGTCTGAGGATGTCCAGGTAGTAATGTTTGGGCCTGGGTTTTAAGTAGGATTCTTGCTGGCTTTCTTGCACATGGTCTCGCCTTACTGCAAGTTCTCCCCGCTTAATATTCTTAATATATTTTTCTATTACTTCTTCAGGACCTTTCCCTTGAGTTTTATTCCCACATTATGGTCACTTTGCCCATTAGATTTTCACTTTTAAAAAACCTGAATTCCACTTTTGTTCTTCAGCACTGTTCTTATCACAAATAAATCCTTGCCTATGTACTTTGTTACCATTAGGAGTTTTATATGGTACAGGTCCATCTCTCCTTCAAGCACTTCTGTTTTTTCAGAAAATCTACTTATTAGTGTTATCCAGTTATAAATGACACATATCTTTCTACATAATGACCTAAACAATTGAGACAATGTATATATGTGTGTATCCATCTCAAAGCCTTAATACACACTTCTTCAAAGTAAGGAATCTGTACCTCTGGTGTAGTGCTTAGAATTAGAAGTTCATGGGTGCATTAATAAATCATACCAAAGGATTAAAATACAATTGCTGCCAGTATTTCAAACATACATTATGCTACGACTGAAAATATTACAATTAAGGTTTCATTTTCATTCTTCTTTTACTATGCTATTTTAGAACTGAAAGGTACTAGAAAGAAAATCATCTAGCACAAATCTCTCAACTTAGAGATAAATTGAGGCACAAAAAGGGCAAGTGATTTGCCCAACAAAACAAAGCATGACAAGGATAGTCCAGGAGTTCTAACTAGATTCCAGTGTCTTCTGCCACACCAGCGGCTTCACCAGACATTTATAAAAACAGTTTGCTTGCTAGCTAGCTATTCATGATTCCAGGTAGATTTCACTTTTGTTCTCACCATTTACCTATTTGTATTTCTGAGATTTAGATATGAACCCAGGCCTGTAGGTAGACATAACAAAACCTCTCCCTACACACTCCCACTTCCCCAGCTTCTTGACTGCAGGAAAGCCTTTTAAATCCCGAGACTCCTATTTGATTTTCCTGAAGGTACTAAGTAAACCACTGACAGCTTTAAGTTACTTTAGTGATTGCCAGTAATGATTTTCCTTCTCAAGTAACATGGAAGCATTGCATACACACCACTTCTCCCAGAGAATATATGTTTGGGTTGGGGGAGTGTGTTTGTTGAGGGCTTGTGCTTAGAAGGAGTTATATAATGCAGACAGTTTCTGTACATATCACCCTCTAGTGTTCTCAGAGCTAACAGGAAACAAAGCTGTTCTCTTTCACCAGATGCCACTAACTACATGAACTTTTGTCTACACCACTTGAGAAACAGTGACCGACCTTAGGAATGTCCCTAAAAGGAAAGTTTTCTAGGGCTTGCCCTTTATAACATACTAGACAAAAACAAAACAAACAACAACAAAAACACAAAAACAAAAAACAAACTAAACCAAAGCCAAAAAATAGCTAATAAAAAAGAATGAAATTAGCTAACAGTAAATTGGAAACTGATATAATCTAAATTATTTCCAAAACGTTCAAATGGCAACCAAAATATAAAGATAAAACTTGTAAATGCAAAGAATTTACTTACATTTACTATTTTATAAAACAGCCAATATTTGACCATATTAAATATTATCAGTATGAACCATAACACATTATTGTGGTTCCCAGTCAAATTTTAATTATATCCTTACCTTGACAGGAGACTAAGAACTAGTAAAATGAAGGAGGGAAAGCTGGTTTGACTATTAAAATAGGGCACCTACCAGTATATGTCAGAGACACAGCAGGGAAATTAATGAGGCAAATACATGTTGTGCCTATACTAGCCTACTGAGCCATAAAGGGATTTAAAAAATTAAGATCTCAAACCTCCGGAAGCAAATTAAACAAGTTTCAAGCAATGAGGTCATGGTACACAGTCATACTTCTTTATCTTGTAAACTAATGTGCTCACCCTGGCCTTGCCTAAACCAAGGTTATTTGCAGTAATAACTTACATGTGTATAGTGCTTTTAAATGTTTAAACCTTTCACATCTATTAGCCATTTGATCCTCACAACAACCCTGTGAGGTAGGCAGGGCAGGATTTATTATCTACCCACCATTTTGCAGATGAGGAAACTGTTGTAGAGAGGTAAAGGAAATTGCCTTATGAGTTTAACAAAGCCAGGACAAGCTAACTAGCTGGAACTTGGCTCCACCTCTTTTCTATTAGGCCATCCCTCACACTTCTGAAAGATCTTTTAATTAGTGGAGAGTCTCAGGAAAAGAACTCATAAGTATACTCCATACTACTTTGTATATTAATAGTTCATCTATTTTTTTTTTTTCTGAAGACACAGAAAAGGAGCCACAGTATCAGAAGGCAGGCATTGGAAGTAGATTTCTACAAGTTTAAGAAATATAAATATATCCTTTTGTAACCAGTTCCTAGCTTTTGGTATTTGAAATCAACCTTTGAAGCAATTTTTCGAGCCCTAACTGAAAAGCACCAGTTGCCTCTTCCACTGCTGTCGCCAAGCGTCTGACTGCGATGACAGCATCCCTGCGCAGCTCATTGGCAGTGTCTTGCTGGGCACTGGCCTCCTCACCAATAGCAATCAGCCTGTCCAGTTTTTCTTCCTCACGCTTTGAAAGTTCTCGTGCCAATCTCCTGTTTTCTGCCAACTCAGCTGCAATAGTTCTGGCCACTGACCGCCTTCTTCGCCTTGCCCACTTTGGAGGGGGCTCACAGGTGAAAGGCCTATCCCCACCAGAGACAAACCCAGCTCTGGAAGAGGAGACTGGAGGCTGTAGTGAGGAGGACACACCAGAAGTGTTTCGGCTGGTGCTGGTGCAGGGACTGGGTTCACCCGACACACCCAGTCTGGTCATAGGGCTGCTCTGACAGAGAGCAGCTGCACCTCTGAAAAGGTTGTGGGAGCTGCTGTAGCTGGGGGTCCCTTGAGAGCACCCTGAAAAACAAAGCAACAATGTTGCAAAGAGGACACTCCTGCTAAGTGAATGTTTGGAGCCAGCAGCAGAGTTGAGAAATAGTTACAAAACTAGGATGGTTCTAGGAAAGGTCTCTTTCCACAAGGGAATGGAAAACATTTGTTCTTTAATCTGGACATTTTGGCCTGTTGTCATCTCACCTCCAGAAATTCCCCCCTGCCTTGCCAAACCTCTTTTCATTAGCTATCCAACCCATTCTTTTCCCACAAATTCCTAACTACCCATTACAAATAATGCCAAAACTAGGTTGTTTCTAAAGAACATGTCTTCTAGGTTTACAAAGTTCTAATTTCTTACATTTCTAGAGTCATGGCTTTTTAAAACCTGAGCCCTTTATCTTATTACAAGGTCTGGAAAAGAGGGTTTGGGTGGGGCAGAAATAAGGCCTATTATCCTACTATTCATTGCTGTTTAGAACCAAGAGACTCCAAGACCCCAATCCATCACATGCTTGGGAGTTACCTGCACCCGAGGATTCAGCCCAGGAGTCCTCAAGGTCACTGGCTTCTCGCATCCGGTCACTGATTCTCAGCTGACAATCCTCATCTGATTCCTTAACTGTTTTCAAGACAGGCTGACGATCAGCTGCCTGAGTCCTTTTTGCTTTCAGAATGCTGGTTCCCTCTTCCCCTGGGGTGTCAGAGGCCACTAAGTTCTGATCACAGTGTTTGGCCCAAGCAGCAGCCTCCATTAAGTTGTCTGGGTCAGTCACTATCTGATTTCGGAGAAGCTGATCCAATGTATCATAAAATGGACAGTGTGGCGGATCGCCCATACTTGTGGCATGGGCCACATAGGCCTTTAAATATAATGCCTTCAGAACTTTAAACTTGGAGCGGCACTGACGTTCGCTGCGGCGGAAGCCTTCCTGCTGCATTCGCTTAGACACAGCCTGATAGACATCTGCATTATGATGCACAGTCTGGAGGCGCTGAATATACTCCGCCTCGCCTAGTATGGAGAGAAGAGTTCGTGTCTCCTGTCTGGACCACCGGATGCCCGCACTGCTATTGATAGTGGCCATAGTGGGTTGGGAAGGAAGGAAGGCTATTGAAGCAAGCTCCTAGGCAGCAAGGTGCATATTTGAAGGTGTGGGGAAGCTCTGTGTACTCTCAGTACATTTCCAGGAGCCAGCCGATTCTTCCCTCTCAGGGCTAATTGTTGAGATGCCAGGTCCAAGGACCACATTTCTGGCTGGAAGGCCACAGGGGAATGAGAGTTATAGGGAGAGTGTAAAGATCATTTTGGCAGCAAGTTAAGTTGTGATACTTGTGAGTAGATCCATAAACAGGCATGAGGCCAAGACTGAGTGAGAAAGCCCAACGGGGAGTTTGCCCAGGGTGGGTACTGTATCAGGGGCTTAATGCATTGATAACAAAAGAACTGGCTTCTCCACAAAGAGCCAAATGCTTCCAAGGCTAAGACCTGGAATAAGTATGCATCTGTAAAAATCACCATCATTTGGTAAGCAGACAGGCTTAAGAGGAAAATAACCTGGACCATGAAGTAACTAATTCTAGAGAAGTACGGCCATGACCATGGTGTAGCAGTACATCCAAAGGAAACTTGTCCTTTACTAATCTTGACCCAACTAGCATTCTGGGGTTATATGCTACCCATCTGATTGCCACTATTGCACTCCTTTGCTAAAAGGTTATTTTCAGGGCCAGAAAAGTGAGCTTAAATTGTTCTGCTAATATAAAGCTTTCTGCATAAGGTGGCAGAAGACAGCTACTTCATTACTCTAAACTTCTGTCCCCAAAGAACTACATAAAAGAAACAAACAAACAAAAAAAATATTGTTGGCTACTAGGGAACAGATCTATGCAAATGTTCTGTATCTTGATTGTATCAATGTCTGTATCTTGGTTGTGGTATCATACTATAATTTTGCAAGAAGTTACTGTTCTAGGAAATAGTAAATTCAATAATATACTGGATGCCCCTGTTTATTTCTTATAACAACACATGAAACTACAATGATCTCAAAATAAAAAGTTTAATTAAAAATGAAATTGTTGGTTGCTCAGTGATTCCAGCTTCAAGACCTATTACAATTCCTTACTTGTTTTCCAGCTTATGATTTAAAAATATTTGACAGGGGCTGGAGCGGTGGCTCAGCGGTTTCAGCGCTTGCCTGGCAAGCACGAGGACCCGGGTTCAAACCCCAGCACCACGTACACAACTAAGTGTTGGAGCAACGAAGGCCATGTGAAAAACTAAATAAAGTTGTTTGTTTCTCTCTCTCTCTCACTGTCCGCTCTTAAAAAAAAAAAAAAAATTGACACTAGCCAATTTATTTCTATTATGCTTTATACTAAATTTTACCAACAGGTAAAAGGATATGGGAATAAATTTATCATCACAAAAATCTGAATTCTCTCCAAAATTCTATAGGTTTTTGCCTTACTCTCTGGCTATCCCAAACAAAATATCTGCATCAAGTTCAATTTAATTAAATCACAGGCAAGAGATAACTGCATAAAACCCTGCATGTTTAACAGGAATAAATAACAAATTCAATCTCTAAATTCTCTAAATCTTAAAATCAATGCAAGAATATGTTTACTTAAATTCTCATTAGATAAAACAGAAGGACAAGGAATTAGGGGGTGGAGCTCAGTGGTAGAACTACTCAGACCTGACCCTGGGTTCAACTTCCAGGTGGGAAAGCAGAGGAGGACAGAACTTGGGGCTCAGGGTTAGAAGACCTGAACTGCAGTCTTACCTACTTCATCCATCTAATTAATTTAGGTATTCCACAACTTCCAAGTACCTTGATATGCTCATCTATAAATGGGGAAGGACAGTACCTGCCCTACCAATTTTTACAGGGACATTCAGAGGATGAAATAAAATAATAGATGTGAAAGCACTTTGAAAATTTTAAAACTCTACCAAGTACTACAACTCTAGTGAAAATGAAAACCCCTAATTATTATGGTAATCTGTAATTTGAGGAGACAGAAGTCTGGGGAAGCAAGCCTCTTTAACCTTCTAATTAAAGGTATAACAGATGATTAACCTGATTCCTACATAAGACATTAATTAAGCTGTTTCTCTAGTGATTAAATTTATAAGCCAACTGGAAAAGTCAGTTCCCAGAAAGTGTCACAAAGGGCCTCGAGGAAGAAAACCAATAGCACCTTCATAAAATATGACCAATTATAATAGTTCTTGAAAAATTCAACCACCATGCAAAGAAATAATCAAATTCTCACAAAATCTTTCACGTTCCCTCAGTCAAAAAAAAAAATGTAAAAATGTGAAAAGTACAAATTACCACCTCTAGCACCTAGCAATACCAACAAATCTGTCAGCAAGAATCAACTATCTCAGTGAATTCCATCCTTGTAAGATCCAACAATAATCAAAAGCCCTCCTAAGGAACTCTCTGAAATGACTGTAATAAAAAGCAACAAAATAACAAATTGTGATATTTCTAATTTCATTTCATATTAAGCCTAGAATTTATAAACACATTTTTTTGTTACCATATTTAAAAGTATCACTTTGTTCCATACCTTCTGCCAAGGATCTGCTTTACTTTCATTACAGTGTTTGAAATATTTCTTATTCTACTTTGCTTTGCTGCTAATCCAACCACCTGAAAAAGAGCAACATATTACAATGCATGTAATTCTTAATCATTTCTAAATACATAAAGGAGGTGAAAAGTACCTCTTCATTTTCTGAGTAAGCAACAACAGCTGGAGTAACTCTATCACCTGCATCATTTGCAACCACACCAGCCCGGCCATCCTAGAGAAAAGCACAACTATATTAGTTCTTTTAAAATAAAATACATGGTCTTATTAGACTTGACATATATGGGACAGTATTACTGTGCCATCTAGGTGAAAAGAAGAGCTACAATTATCAATATATTAAATTCTTAGATTTAATTACCACTGTTAATTTCCTAGATTTTATGGAAGCTTACATTCATTCTATGAACTGACTCAGTTTTTCAGTCTGCTCTAATTAGTTAACAATTTGATCAAGCATAATAACCATCTTTCTATATAAAATAACAAGCGTTTATTACATCAGCCTTCCTACCTCTCCCACAAATACATCTTTTTTTCCCCCTTTTCTACAAATGAAATAGCCTTAATCCCTTTGGACTTTCCTTACAAACCATTTGACATTTAAACACCACGGGGCTAGTAACAGGGGAGTTGTTATTGTTCCTTTTGCCTCCTTATTGAGGAGAGAAAGGCCACAACTCCTTGTCCAACTCTCAGAAAAGCCAAGTCTGTAGTGCACTTCCGACTTCTGTAGTGCACTTCCGACTGACTAGTTTCAAAGTCAGGAATGCTTCGCTCCAGCTCCAGATCTTCGCTCCCCGCCCCTCTGGATCCTAGACATTCAAGGCCCAACTCAGGACGTCCTGCATCCCTGACATCCCAGGGACTGCCCACCTCCGGGTATCCTGAGGTCGTGACGTCACCGAGAGCCCTGTAGCACTGATGTCACTAAGACCCCTCCGGAATCCGGCGGCGAGGACGTCCAGGGGATCTATCTCGGCATTCTGCGATCCTGACTATCCCAGGACCTCTCCAGATAACCTTGGAGTCAAAACGTCCCCCTACCCCGGGGACTCCTTTGGGTATTCTGAGGCACCGACGTCTCCTGAAACGTTCTGGGCATCCTCCGGCCACATCCCCCTCCCGCAAAGCATCCCTACAGCCACGACATCGCCAGGACTCCTCCAAGAACCCTCTGGCCCTGACATCCTCGGAACCCCTCTGGGCATCCTGCGGCCCTGCTGTCCTGGGAACCCTCCCGACGTCGCGCGGTCCCGACGTTCCCGGGATCCCTCTGGGCATCCTGCCAACCCATCACACCCCCTGAACCCTGCGTGTCGACGAACCTAGGAGCCTCAACCAGGGCTCAGCGGACTTTCCAGAGAAGCCGCAGGGGATGAGGTCGGGCCTACTCGTCCCTTCGCCTCGAAATAACCCGCAGCAACGCCACTCCACACGACGTCCTTAAGCCTATAGATAACCCAGGGACCAGAGAACGGGGTGGCTGATACCAAAAAAAAAAGCCCGTCCAGTTCCCCCAGTCCCTCACCTTATAGACGGCTACACATGCTGATGTGCAGCCCAGGTGGACTCCGATGGCCGCCATGAGGCGGCAGGGACAGCAGCGGCAGTACAGAGAGGACCCCCAGCGGCAACAGCTAGCTACCCGCCACCAAACTGCCCCATCAGGCACCGCGGAGACTTCACGCTCCCGCCCGCCCACCGCGTCCGGCCTACTGAGCCGGCCTCCAGCGTTACCACCTATCAACATGAAGGTCCCGCCTTCCTCCCGAGCTGTCAGCAAATGGCTTTCGTGCGTCTCTCGGCGCTCCACCGGGAGCCCCAGAGCGCGTGCGTGGTGAGGGACAGGAAGCGGCCTCTTAGTTCCGCCCCTTCCTTGTACTTTTCGCGAGAGCCAATAGAAATTCTCGGTGGAAGTGCGTCATTTGTCCTAGCAACTCCGGGCAGATTTCCCCGCCCCATCTCTTGCTGGTGCTCTGTAGGTCCCGTCGTACCCTCCAGCGGCACAGAGCGGGTGGTAGAGGTTCTTAGAGCTGCTGGCTCAGCATGCGGTGTGCGAGCCCAGCTGCCTTGGTGGCATTTTGCGCCGGCCTTTGGGTGTCTAACCCGGTGCAGGTCCAGGGCGAGGAGGCTGGGGGGCGGCCGGGGACCGACTGCGAAGGTGAGCGGTGTGTGACCTGCTTGCATGGCGGCGGCACCGCGCTGCAGCGCAGCTGTTTGTCGGCTTTGGCTTCTCCCAGCCCTGGCTGTAAATAACGTTTTCACTCAGGAATTGCAGGCCGTGTTCCTGATTTAGCCAAAGCCAGGCCCAGTGACACCTTGAGGTCCCGTTCTGGTTTTGCTGAGAATGTTAAATTGCCACGGTAAAAGCTGGTGGGTTGAGATTTGGATTAGATTTTGTGCAACTGCCTGCTAGATCGATTCTGATGACTGGCGCCAAACTGATTTGTTGCTTCTAACCTGTGAGACGTGCTTCTCCTTGCAAGAGAAGACGTCTTTCAAGTTCAAACGAGTTTGTGACTCCCAAAATAAAAATAAAACATGTCGTGAGTTGGGGTGTCGTAAATCAGAGGACATAGCTAACATTAGGACTTTATAGGTAAAAGTTGCTTTACAGAGCAGTACTTTAACTCCTGAGAAAGAAAACATGCAAAACAATGATTCCTTTTTTTTTTTTTTTCGGTTCCTCAGCTGTGGACTTGGAGCCAGAACACCCGGATCTATGTCCCACCAAGCTCTGTCATGACAGGCCTGAGGCTGTCATACCTGGTTTTTGCAAAATCAGTATACTATTCAAAGAGAATTAGCTATACTAACTAATTAGAGCAAAGAGAATTAGCTATCCTAGCCCCTTCCTCCTGGACAACTGTAACAATTGCCTTCAGGATTCATTGAAATCATTAGTTTAAACGTTTGTCCTCTAAGCTTGACTATGCGCTAAACAGAAAATTGTAGGCTCACAACATGTGTTTCAAGGATGGATCCGTATAGTCTGTATTATAATTAAAGTCTTAATAATTGTAATCCAGCTTTCTGCTAGCAATAATTAAACTTTTCCCCCAAAATTTAAATGTCTATGTGATGTTATCTTAAAAACATGCTGTAAAGATATTTGTTTCATTAAGTCATAATCGCTTTAAGCTATCGTGTCTATACACTTAAAAGCAACATTTGTGAAGCATGCACAATTGATTTGATGAGTCAGTAATTTTCTAGAGCTTGTACCTAAAAACACTTCAGAAGAGACAGCATCTGAATTAAATGAAATGCTTAGGCCATCTTTCTTAAATTTATTACAGCCTGTTGTGATTATTAACTTGTATCTTTGGCTAACCAGAGTATATATTTTATTTCTTAGATAAGAGGCTATATAATTACAGAGGAAGGAAATATTTGGGAACAAGATCTAGATTCTAGATCTGCCTCTTGTTGCTTGTGAGCCTTCCTTATTAGCCACTTAATTTCCCTTCAGCGTAAGATTAAAATGATATATTGTACTGGGTATAATAGAACAAAGATAAAACATGTTTATGAATGATCTTGGACCAAATGATGTATTTTTTTAAGTTCACAAAGTATTTTGAAAAAATTAAATTAACTACATTTTAAAATTAGGAGATTTCATATATAAGAATTTCAGATTTCTGATTTTTCTTGAAAAACCAGATGACCTGGCAAAACACAGGTCCCAAATGGCAATGTATTGAGAATTGACTATGGCTTTTCTTTTAAAGAAGGACATGTGTTCTACAGGTTTTTGGAGTTTTCTTTTTTTTCCTAAATGCAATTTTTCTTCTCTCTCATTTTGCTTACCTAGTCCCTGTATATATATATCTGTGAGCCCTGCATTTAGGTAATATGAGGCTTGCTGCAAAATATAAATGTTTCTGGATCTCTTTAAAAGGATTGGTACTATGGGACTATTTTGAAATAATTATAGATTCACTTATGGGACAACTTTTAAGAAACAAAAGAATGTGGGGCTTTTTGAGACTATTATAGCAATATGCCAGGAACTAGGAGCTGCTAATCATGGTGAGGATATTCTCTCTGTGTAAGCCCAAGGAATGAACTTGGACTTGTCTGTGGCAAGTGACATCATTGATTTCTTTCCCTTTCAGAAACTTTTTTTTTTTTGAGAGAGAGAGGGACAGTGAGCTAGAAAGAATCAGTTTTATTTAGTTTTTCATGTGTCTTTTATTGCTCCAACATTTAGTTGTGTAAGTGATGCTGGGATTTGAACCTGTGTCCTTGCACATGCCAGGCAAGTGCCATAACCACTGAGCCATCACTCCAGCCCCTCCTTTTCAGAAACTCTTAATGGTCTAGATACTGCTTTTTTCCCTTGTCTTTGCTTTCTGTCTCTGTGCTCACTTGTTCTAAGTGTCTTTCTGGACTTCTAATCCTCTAGCCATGGCTTAAATATTAAAATTGTCCAGAGTTCTGCTCTCTGCCCTTCTCTCTTCTCAGTCTATACTCTCTTTAGTGTAATCAGAATCACAGAGGAAATAAATATTTTATAATGAGATCTAGATTTAAGATTTAATTCTGGTTCTATTTTCACCTATGAGGCTTTGTTATTAGTTACTCCATTTCCCCTGAATGTATATGATTATAATGCTTTATTAAACTGTGTACAACAGAACAAAGGTAAGACAGGTTTGTGAACTACCTCAGATTTATATTGATGTTTTTGTTAAGATCACGAAGTATTTAAAGTAATTAGCTATATTTTTTAATTGGCAGAGTTCCTTTTTAAAAATTCAGATTTCTGGCTTTTCTTGAAAAATCAGATGACTTGGAAAGACTGACCTTTCAGTCTGATAAATCACAAATTTCCATGTCTATCTACATTCTTTCCAGATTTACAGTCTTTGCACTCACTGGAATACTGAACACCTGTATAGGAAGACAACACCATCAAGAAGCCAAAGTGGTCATCTTGCCTCTGTCTCACTCCCTCATACTTGTTATTCTTATGCTTATAGTGTCAGCACGGTCAAGTACCTGGTTGAGCAGTCTGAATTCCAGACTTCTCTTTCTCCCTTATTTCTTGCAGCCAACCAGTCACTCCGTGCATGGTCTCTTACCTCCTGGTGGACTGCTCAGTTCTTCCCTGGATTCTGACACTCTGTTACAGATGGTCACTGCTTTTACTTTCCTTACTGTCATAATCCCATCTTCTTTCCTGCACCCTTCTACCTTCTTTCTAGTCCCCTGGCAGTGTCATCATGTTCCTACGTATCTAATGTCTGTCACTGGTTTCCCGGTTCCTACCAGGTAGCTTCCTGTCCTTTGTTTTCCCATAGTATCTGGAAACCTGCTCATGTGGTTCAGTAATTGGGTCACCTCCAGGCAACTGTGCACTCTTAAAAGTCAAGACCTGGCTCTCACAAGATTATTTCCATCAGACACTGTAGTACATGGCATAGGGTACACCCTCAATTTGTTGAACAAATGGGTGTATGTGTGTTGACAAAATTTGGTGTATCTTTTGTTTAGTTAAATGTGTATCTTCAAAAGCACTAGTTAGAATTCCTGACTCTCACCGCCTCAATGATAAATAGGCAGAGATACTGTTGAGGTATGGAAATCATGTGAAGATATATTGTGAGGAATAGGATAAGAGCTTTGAGGCCTTGGAATACTGGGTTTCCTTTTCAGGAAGATAAGCTAGGTTGTTGGGAGACTGGTGAGCTTCTGCTGACATGTAGCATTGTCCATTATAGCAGGTGTCTTCTTTGCATACTTAGCATGTTTGCTTATTCAGCAAAATACATGTTAAGAGTCATAGTCTATCAGTAGTGTTTAACCGTCTATCAGGTTTTGTTTTTGTTTTTTTTTAAGAGAGAGGGAGAGAGTGACAAAGAGCGAGTGGACCATTTTTTTAAATTATTTTTTCATCTGGCCTTTGCTTCGCTGACACTTAGTTGTGTATGTGGTGCTGGGGTTCCAACCCAGGTCCTCATGCATGCCAGGCAAGCACTGAACCTGGTGAGCCACCATTCCAGCCCCTCAGACTTTTATCACTTTCCAGATTTGTCTTTGGGGATAATACTGACTGTGTTCTCATTCTGACTCACTGGCTGCTCTCTTCTTCTGGTTCTTTCCCATCTTCTTAATTAATGTTTTGTGTCAGGGATTGAACCCAGGGGCAATTTACCACTAAGTTAAATCTCCAGTCCTTTTTATTTTTTATTTTAAGACAGGGTCTCACAAAATTGCTGAGACTAGTCTCAAACTTGTGATCCTCCTGCCTCAGTCTCACAAGTCATTGCCCATCTTCCCAACTTTTAAACATTGGAGTTTCACAAGAATGAGGCCTGGGATTATGTCTCTTGTCCATCTCCCGTTACTCTCTGGTCTTATCTTAAGAATATTGTTTGAATATTGGTGACATAAATTTATGTGTCATCCTAGATAATAACCCCGATCTCCAGATTTGTAGTTATGTGCCATATCAGAATGTTGGGTCAACAATGGACTGCATACGTGAGGATGGTTCCACAAAATTATAATGGAACTGGAAAATTCCTATGGCCCAGTGACATCATAGTAGCAGGCATTACTCACAAGTCTGTGGTGAAGCTGGAGTAACCAAACCTACTGCACTTCCAGCCACCTAAAAGTTTAGCACATACAATTATGTACAGTACATAATGCTTGATGATAATAAATGCCTATGTTGCTGGTTTATGTATTTACTATTACACTTTTTAAGCATTTTAGAGAGTACACTTTCTGCTTATAAAACAATTTAGGTAAAAAACAGTTTCATGAAGGTCCTTCAGCAGGAACTCCAGAAGTCATTGTTATCACAGGAGATGACAACTCCATGTGTGTGTCATTGCCCCTGTAAACCTTTTAGTGGGACAAGAAGTGGAGATGGAAAACAGTGTATTGATGATTCTGATCCCGTATAGACTAGGCTGATGGGTGTTTGTGTCTTTGTTTTTAATACACCAATTTTAAAAGGTAAAAAGAAAATTAACAAAATAAAAGCTTATAGAATAAGGGTTTAAAAAAAGCAATTTACCCAGCAAAAGCGGAGCAACACATAATCTAGGGCAATCATAGATATGTGGGGGAGAGGAGAGGGAAGGAGAATAGGGAGGGATCCAGGGAGACAAACAACAAGGTGGCATACTCTTTACCCTCCTGAGAATCCAAATAATACTTATGCAATCATTTAATTCTGGAAAATTCACAATCTAAGCATCTATACTGCTTGTAGGAGTGAAGTATAGAATAATCAAGAGACTGGGGTATGGGCGATATGGGGATAATTCTGGGTTAAGAACATATGTTACTTTATATGCATTTATGATTGTACAATAACTCAACTCCTTAATAAAAAATTTTAAAAAAGATAAGGCATTTTGTACAGCTGTACAATAGGTTTGTGTTTTATGCTTGTTATTACAAGAGTCAACCAGTTTTTAAAAAATTATAGTAAGCTAAGATTAATTTTTTGTTGAGGAAAGGAAAATATTTCTTTATAAATCCAATATAGTCTAAGTGAACAGTGCTTACAACCTCTACTGTAGAGCCCAGGAATAACTGAGGCTGGGGCTGGAGAGGTGGCTCGGTGGTAGAACACTTGTTTGGCATGAGTGAGGACCTGGGTTTGAACTCCAGCACCACATACGCAACGAAGTGTTGGAACAACAAAAATCAGATGAAAAAATAAATAAAATTGAGTCTCTTTAAAAACAATAAATATGTGAGACTGCCACATTTACCCACCACTCCCTCACTCATTCACCCAGAGTAACTTCCAGCCCTGCAAACGGCGTTGTGAGTGCAGGTGAACCATTTTTTCCCCAAATCTTTTATACCATATTTTTGTGCACTTTTCCCATGCTTAGAAAGGTTTACATGAGGCGTTGGGGATTTAGCTCAGTGGCAGAGCGTGAGCAAGGCCCCGAGTTTGGACCTCAGCCCTGGAAAAAAAAAAAAAAAGAAATGTTTACATGAATTCTTTCTTTTGTGGTAAGCCTGCTTACAGTATTTAGTACAGCATACGTTCTGCCGGCTTAGAAGCTAGGCTCTACCAATAGCCTAGGTGTGTAGTAGGCTATACTATCTGGGTTTGGGTGAATACCATCTGTGACATTCCCACAGTGGTGAAATTGATGAAGAACACGTTTCTCAGAATGTGGCCTCATCATTAAGCGATGCATGATGGTATATCTAGCTCCTCTCACTGTTTGCAGTTGGATTTTGTATTAGGGTTCTCCAGAGAAACAGAATCCATAGAAAAAATAGAAATATGTGTGAATAGATGGTTGCTCCTCAACTTAAATGGGGTTACAGCCTAATAAACCCATGATGAATTGAAACTGTCGTAACTCAAAAATGTATTTAATATACTTTGCCCACCATGGTTTTGCAACACAGCACATCATACAGTCTTGGGTGTTGACACTCATGATCCTGCAGCCGCCTGGGGGCTGTGATTGATTTTTCCCAGCGTCAAGCTCCCGCTGAAGTTTCCGACCATAGAGAAGAAGGGCAAAATAAGTGATAGGCAGCTGAGACAAGAGACAGAAGAATATCTGAAAGGTTTTGGGTATTGGAATTATCAGGTATGGAATGTAAGATAAAATTTTTATGTTTAAAGAAATAAAGAGACTGAAATATGACTGAAAAGGGCAGGAGTCTGCTTAAAACATTCACTAATATTGGAAAAGAACCAAATAAACCTCTCTAAAAAAAAACTGATGAGATTGAACAGCAGATTCAATACAGATGAGAGAAGAATTACTGAATTAGAAGATCTAAATAAATTATCAAATCTGAATCACTGGAGCGGTAGCTCAGCGGTTATGGCACTTGCCTGGCATGCACGAGTACACGGGTTCAAACTCCAGCACCCACGTACATAACCAAGTGTCACAGCAACAAAAGCCATGTGAAAAACTCAATAGAAAATTGATTCTCTCTCTCTCTCTCTCTCTGTCCTTCTCTTAAAAAAAAACTGAATCACTCAGATGAAAAAGAAAAATAAGAGATAGGGCTAAAGGTACAAAAAGATGAAGAGAAAATTCCTAACATGTTAATTGGATTGTTAGAAGACAGAAGAGAGAATATGGAATCCAAATGTACCCAAATGGTGTAAATAAAGTAATTTCACATCTAATTACGTTCTAAGGAAATTGTGCAACACAAGAGAGAAAAGATATCTTTAAAACACCTGGAGGAAAAATACTGATTACTTTTAAAGTGTCACCAGACAGGGGTCGGAGGAGGTCCCTCCAAGGGGGCAGTAGAACTCAAGTCTGTCCTGAAATGAATTTCAAGATGCATTGAAAGCAAATCACAAGCAAAAATTATTGGATAGCCAAGCAAAATTATACACAAAGGCAGAGTGTGGATTCTCCTGGCCTCTCAGAGAAGAAAAGATGGGTAACGCACCCAGGGTTGCACTCTCCCCCTATATATGGGATTTTACTGGAAAGAGAATTCTCCATACAGGATTTTCCAGAGAAGCTTTTGTGAGAATCAAATCCCATGTTAATTATTTAATATTTGGGGTTCAGAATGCTGCTTCTTGGTCAAGCATTCTAGCTATAAATCAGTTATGGGTACATTGTGTAGGTCTTTGAGTCTGGTGACATTTAATCGGATTATGCTTTTGTTCTTGTTGCTCTAATACAAGCATATGCTGGAGGTTTTGTTCCTCTCACTAATGAGACAAGCACAGCTAGTTATGCTTATACTAGTTCTCCACCTAGTAAGGCGCTTCTGTCTCATTGAGAGCCAACTGATCTCAAAAGGGATGGCTCTTAGAACTGACCACATGAGTTGTTTGTTTTGTTTTGTACTTTGTTGCTGGAGAGCACCGAGGGCCTTGAACATATTAGGCAAACACTACTACTGAGCTACATCCTTCGCCCTGACATGTAAGTTTTTAAAAAACAACCATGGGAGGTCCAGAGTCACAGAGCTGCAAAGGAGTAGAGCCAGGAGTGGAAGTTCAAGTGCTGAATCCCTAACGTGTTACATTCTGAGGGTGGAATTAGGTTTGCTTGTTGAGGAAAGCATTACAAATAAAACTGGAACAAAGAAGCACTGTCCAAATCATTCAAGTTCTGAGTATCCTTGAAAATCTTAACTCATTATAAATGTGTATTATATTTCTTGGTAGCAGTGTCCCTCTACCTAGTCTTAGTACCACCAAGACTGATCTGGTGTTTTTTTCTCCCCCAAATCAAGCTGGAGCATGTAATAAGGACAGGCTTTAGGACTAGAAGATATGGAGGGAACTGTTGAAAGTAATGTGTAGCCCACTGATGGTTTTAATAATTCTGTGAACCTGATTTTTTTTTTAAAGAGAGAGGGACAGTGAGAGAGAGAGAGAAAGAGAGAAATAACTTTATTTAGTTTTTCAACTAGTTTTTGTTGCTTCAACTCCTGGTTGTGTATGCAGTGCTGGGGTTTGAACTCATGTCCTCGCACAAGCCAGGCAAGTGCCATAACCACTGAGCCACCGCTCCAGCCCTTGTGAACCTGATTTTAAGAATTTTGTAACTTTTTTTTTTTTTAACAAATCTTAGCTCTTTTCCTATAGGTGGAATTATTTTTCAAATACTGCTTTCTCCTTTTGAGCCCTGGCTGATAATTGTATAATTGAACTGTGATTTCACTTTAAAATTTTAAATTCTATTTTATTAATATTGCCAAATATTTTATTAAGCATGTTGGAGGTTTTTGTAATAATCAACTTTATGATGAGTTTTTAAATGAACAGGGAAATATTTCAAACACACTGAAACATATTACACCATACATACCTAGCATCTAGATTAAATATTAATTTTTAAAATATTTGCTACCATTTTTAAAATTAAAACATTAATTAAAAATTAAAATATTAATTGCAACTAACTGCAATTCTTTTTTCCTTAACTTTACTATCTTTTTCAGAGGAAATATCAATTCTGAAGTCAATGCATGGTCCCCATTCAGTTTTTGAGAACTTTTATTAAGATGTGTGTATTGATACATAATGTATGATTTGCTTTGTGATCTTAGAAGTATGTGAATTGTACTCTGCTCACATTTATTTTTAACTTTTTTCACTCCATGTTATGTTTGGGGGAGTCTGAGTATAGGATAACTACATGTAGTCATTCTTTTTACCTTACCTATAGAGTTCCTCATTATGAATAAAACAGTTTTATTTTCTCTTTGCGAGGCACTTAGGTTTTCCCACTTTTATGTGATTTTTAAGAATGTTACTCTGAATATTCTTGTCTGGATTTTATTGGGCACATGAGTGAGATGTCTTCTTAAGGTCACAGAACAGGGCATTGCTGAGTCATAGATAGGGTAGGTGCATTTTTTTTAACTTAAATTTTTATCTATTAGACTGTGACTTTTCATGAATATGCAAGAGTTCCTTCATTTGGTCCAAAGATATATTTTAACACCTAATCTAATTGCCAAGCTTGTCCTGATGTGGATGAGAAAGAAACTGAGATCAGAGAGGAGAAGAGTGTCAGGTCCTTATACATCAATAGAGATGATCATATAATGAGCTACATTAATAACATTTCTCATTTTAGATCATCGTGGCATTGGTTTGATTCTTTCTTTTTAAAAGAGAGGAGAGAGAGGATCAACTTCATCGAGTTTTTCATCTGGTTTTCGTTGCTCTCACACTTAGTTGTGTTTATGGTGCTGGTGTTTGAACCCAGGTCCTTGCACATGCCAGGCAAATGTGGCACCACTGAGCCACTAATTCTTTTAAATGTACATTTTATTTTCAAAAGTGATTTTGGCCAATAATTTTTATTTCATATTATCCTTGCCTGCCTTTGATATCAAAATTTGACTAATCTAATTAAAAGCTAGGAAGATTTTTTTCTTTTCTCTGTCACAGCTTATATGAGATACTTTTGGTAACAGTACCCTTTTATTCCCAAATTATTAATTATTGCTTAAAAATCTCAGTCTTTAAAATGGTTTTAGGTTTGTTCAGGAATTTTATTTTTGTTTTAATTTATATTTGTTTTATATTTTATTTTTGTTTTAGTTTATATTTGTTATATTTTCTGAGATATTGTTTATGTTATCTGTTTTCTAGTTTATTGAAATTTTTTTGTAGTTTTTTTTAAGAGAGGGGGACAGAGAGAGACAGAGAGAGAGAGAGAGAGAGAATCAATTTTATAAAGTTTTTCATGGGGCCTTCGTTGCTCTGAGACTTCTCTGAGTACATGGTGCTGGGGTTTGAACTTGAGTACTCACACATGCCAGGCAAGCTCCAGAACCGCTGAGCCACTGCTCCAGCCCCTGCAATGTTTTTCTTATAGTTTTAAAAGTCTCTGTTCTTTTTAGTGTGTGTTCTTATGATTTGTCTTTTTTTTTTTTTTAGTAAAAAAGTTGTGTACACATATAAATTTAAAATGTAGGGCTGGAGCGGTGGCTCAGTGGTTATATCGCTGCTTGCCTGGTGTGTGCGAGTATGCAGGTTTGAACCCCAGCACCACATACATAACAAAGCATTGGAGCAACAAAAGCCACATGAAAAACTAAATGAAATTGATTCCCTCCTTCTCTGTCTCTCTCTCACACACACACACACACACGTGTGTGTGTGTATAAAATATGTATATATATACATATATATAAAATGTATATATGTATATATCTCGCTATTTTTGGTAAAAATCAACCTCAGGACTTACATTGTAACCATGTAAATATTACTTAAAGATGAACTGTCTCATGCATCAGGATTTCATCTTTCATAAATATCATTTTTCCTCCCTTGAGTTAATTCTGGCTTCAATTTTTTTTCTTTGATTAATTTTTGTTGCATTAATTAGTACATCGTCACAGGCATTTTGGGGACAGAACATCTCTGAACACCTTTGCTATATCAGGTATTCTCTTAGTTTCATTTTTTTCTTGCTTGGTGACATAATTCCTGGGACTCCACGTAGGAACATGGACAGGCATCTGTCAGATCTGCCACACAACTGCCACACTAGGTTCAGACTAATAGCTTTGTGATGTGTAAGATTCTAGAATGAAGATATTTCTCCTCAGAATTTGGGTGACACTGTGCTGATAGCAGCCAGTGGTAAGAAATCAAAGGGCATTCCGTCTGTTATCAGAACAGCTATTCCCCCCACACACCCTGCAGAATTGTAGAATCCTTTTTCTTTAAGTAGATTGTTAATTTTTGTGCCTTGGTGTAGATTTTTTTTTCAACTTTTGAGGTCTATTAATCATGTTCTCCAGTAATGGGAATATTTCCTATGTTGCTATCTTTGACAATTTTCTCTCCACAGCTTTCTGAAATTTACATTATTTAGGTAACTAACTTTACGAATTCCTTAAATTTTTTGACTTATTTGCCACTTTTTTTCCTTTTTGGTGATTTTTTTCTCAGTTTCATTTCCTTAACCTATTTTGTTATTTCCCCCCTTTAATTTTAGCATCCTATCTTTAATCATGAAGCATTCTTACTTGTTCTTTGATGTCTGAATATTATTTATATTTTATTTGTCACTCTTTTTCTTGCTAGGAACGTCTCTATTTTTTACCAGGTATTTGTTTTATTGATCTTTATTTTTTTAATTAACTAACTTCTTTTTTCTTTATTTAATGTTTTCTGTAGTTTTTTTATTTATATTGTTATGTTTTTAAATTTTTTTTTGCATTTTATATTACTCATTGAATTTCTATTGTCTTGAAATGTCAACATTTAATTTTGTAAATTTCCTCGAAGTATTGCCTTAACTGTATACCTCAAGTTTTATAGATGGCATTTTCTTGAACTGGATACTAAAATTTGCACATTTTTATGACTACTCTTTCCTTGACCGAGGAAATAGTTAAAAGTGTGCCATTTGGAAATTTCCAGGTTTACGGAGCACAAATATGAAGTCAGTAATCCTACTATTTTTGTTACTGATTTCTAATTGTGTTCAGGGAACATGATCTGTTTGATACAGGTTTTTTCTTTTGTTCTGATGTTTGTTGAGACTTGTCTTTTATTTAGTATTTGGAAATTTTGTGTGAATGTTCTAAGTTCTTCAAAAGAATGTGAATTCTCTCCTGAGGGAGATAATTTCCCTGTTATGGAGTCAAGCTTGTGGGCGGTGTTATTAACACGCGCTCTCTGCCTGACTTTTGGTTGATTTGATGGGTCATTGAGAGCCTGTTCATCCATCCACCACGGCTGTGACACCTTCGATTTGATCTTACAGTTCTGCCAGGATTTCTCATGTTAGCAAGGTATGCTACTCTCTATATACTACTTCAAAAATTCCATCTTTGGAGCTGGAGCAGTGGCTCAGTGGTTGGAGTGCTTGCCTGGATTGTGTGAGAAGCCGGCTTTGAACCCCAGCACCACATACACAATGAGGTATTAGTAAAAGAAGACCCAGGTGAAACAATAAAGCTGATTTTCTCTCTCTATCCCTTTCTCTCTCTCGCTCAAAAAAAAAAATCAAAAAAATCAAATCCATCTTCCTGATATATGCTTTATTTTGGCAACAGTAGTGACTTCTATTATCCCTAATAAAGCTATATATATAGTAAATCAATTTGGGGTAGTATTAGTCTGGCATTTCCTTTTATTTTTAAAGCTTTTCACTTATTTTTATTGTGGTGGTGGTGCTTTGATCCTTTTTGTAGCCTTTTACTTTAAAAAATAACATGATGTTTTTATTGTGATAAAATATAAAATTTACTGTCTTATTTTTAAATCTACAGTTAAAGGGCTTCAGCCGGCGGCTGCAACACTTGCCTGGCATTTGCCAGGATTCGAGTTTGAACCCTAGCACCATGTACACAACAAAGTGTCAGGACAACGAAAGCCACATGAAAAACTGGATAAAATTGATTTTTTTTCCTCTCTCTTTCTCACTGTCCCTCTCTCTTAAACAAAAAAATGTACAGTTTAGTGGTATTAGGTCTTTTCTAATTGTTGGGCAAATAACCGCCGTCCATCTCCGCAACTCTTATGTTATAAATATTGAAACCCTATACCCTCTTCATTGGCTCCCTAAGCCCTGGCAGCCACTGTTCTACTTCCTGTTTCTATTAATTCCATGATTGCAGGTGCTCAAATAAGTGGAATCATACGGATTTTGTCTTTCTGTGATTGCTTATTTGTAGCCACCCTGGTGTAGCTTCATACTTTCTATGTCTCTTACAAACAGCATTTGGTTGAATTTCAAAAGTTCCATTCTGAAAAATCCTGTTATTAAAACTGCACATTTAGCACATTTATACACATTATAATTAATGATACATTGGAATTTATTTCTTTCATTTAGTTTTGTGAGTTTTTAAAAATATATTGTGCTTTTTCTTTGTTTCTATTGTTCTCTTTCCTGGCTCTAGTGGGCTGACAAAATTTTAAAGTCCTTTCTTCTAATCCTACCACATTAGAAGTAATCTGTATTTTTTGTTATTACCCTTATACTTTTATCAGACTCAGTTGGCTAAAAATCAGTATGACTTCGTAATATTTCTCTGCCCTTGTAGATACTAAAACTCTTTAGGAGGTTTAGACTGAATTCTCCTTTGTTTCTCATCTTATGTGTTACGATTATGCCATATTTGGGTTTTGTTTTACAATTTCACGATTATAGATTCATTATTTTCATTTTTATAGTTAATCCTTATTTAGATCTTCACACATCTGCCATTTTCTTTTCTCATCATTACAACACTACACTACATGTTGATCTTCCTTTATGGATTATCTCTCTTTCTTCCTTTGGTAGCTCTCCCACAGCACATTGAAAGTGCTCAATAACTGTTTAAATAAGTGAATTTAATCAAAGGAGCATGGTTTAAACTACTTGAGGTGCCTAGTTTGTGATTTTGAGTGATATCTCCTGCCTTGTTTCTTAGGTAGATACTGGGTCTTAGTATTATGAATCAAGAGGAAGGATAAAGAGAACCAGAGGCCTAGGCACGATCCATTCTTCCTTTGTTCCCCTAACCCAGATGTCTGCTCACAGGAAAACAGCCTCCTCCAATAGTGGGATAACCTGATGAGTAAATGCATGGACCTAGAGTTAAATCACCTGGGTTTTAATGCCCTCTCTTCCATTTCCTGGGCAAGTTAGGTAACCTCTCTTGGACTCTGTTTCTTTATGCGTAAAAAGGGGATAGTAACATATTTACATCCTAGCTTTGTTGTGACACTTGAATGAGTTAAAATGCAATGCTTAGAACAGGGCCAGCAGCTGCCAGCACCGGACAGATGTTGACTGTGTCGGTTTTAAATGTCAGCTCTTCTCCTGTCCTCCATCTCTTCCACTGGCTCTGGACAACTGAGATTGAATATGACTGTTCAATTGGGTTTTCTTTTTTCTTTTTTTTTTTTTTTATGAGAGAAGGACAGAGAGAGAGAGAGAGACAGAATCAATTTTTATTGAGTTTTTCACATGGCTTAAATTGCTTTGACACTTAGTTGTGTACGTGGGTTGCTGGGGTTTGAACCCGTGTACTTGTGCATGCTGGGCAAGCACCATTACCTCTGAGCCACCGCTCCAGCCCCTGTTTTGTTTTTTAAAGAGGGAGAAGAGAGAGAGAATCAATTTTATTTATTTTTCCATCTGGTCTTTGTTTCCTCTGACATTAGTTGTATATGAGGTGCTGGGGTTCAAACCCAGGTCCTTAGGCATGCCAGGCAAGTGCTCCAACTACTGAGCCACCACTCCAGCCAACTGGGGTTTGACTTTAGTTCCATGATGGGGGTACAAAAAGACTTATGCAGACTACCAAGGGGCTTCATTCAGGTAATGTTCTGAGGTTTTTCTCTGTGCTCAAAACTAAACTGTTGAAAGATCATATCCTATAGAAAGCTGTTTTCTTCTAGGGTTAGCCAAAGTTTTTAGAAAAGTTCTCATTTTAGGTGGAACTTGGTTCCAAAGATTAATTCCTCACTACACTCATGCTAAGTGTCCACTGCAATTAAGACTTTATTAACAAGCCCCAAATCATTCTTAGAACTTGAAGCCAGGTCCCAAGGCACTGAATCATGCGTATTTTCCATTTGGTGCGTGTGTCATGTACTTAGGAGTGATCATGGTAAGTCATGCATACTGATATATTTCCTCATTCCTTCTAGTGTGTAAGGAATTCTTGAACCGATTCTACAATTCCTTGATAGCTAGAGGAGTTCATTTTTCACTGGATGCTATAGAAGAGGAATTGATCAGCTTTTGCTTGGATGCCAAAGGAAAAGAAAACCGCCTGGTACGGTATATTTTCACCTCTCATTTTCCCCATGTGCTTGACGACAATTGTAACTAGTTTCGTTTCTCACGCTGGACCTGATGTCCTTCTATGGACATGCTTCTTCAAGCCACATTCATGGTTGACAGCAAGAGGAAATCAGTCTTCTGGAGAAATGTCCTATGTATTTTCATCTAGAACATATCATTTCATTTTGCTTTCTGAGTAAAACACAGGGCAATCGATTTTATATTTTCTTAAATGAAATTATAAGAATGAATTCCTGATGAGAACTTTCTGTCCTGAGTTAAGAGTGGGTAAACTTTCCATTTCTTACCTAGACAAGTAGTTGGATCAAATTGTATAATATTATTATTAATACATAATTAATGAAGTATTTATATTTTCTTGCAAGGGCATTTAGATGATGTTTCCTGGGTTTATACATATAGCTTATTTCCACATACTATTTTACGTGAATAAGGACAATTTTACACCAATTCATTTTTACTTAAAATGTTCATGTTGAATTTGTCGGTTTATTCTGTGTTATTGACTGCTTAACCACTAATGCATGATAAAATTCTTGCCATTTATTTGTGTCATTAAGTTTTATATTTTTACTTGTACAGTTTTTTTATTTTTCTTTTTTTTCCTGCACTACTGGGGATTGAACCCAGGGCCTTGTGGATACTAGGCCTCTGAGCTACATTCTCAGGTCTACAAATTACATGTCAGGTAGCTTGAAAAGGCAGTATTGGATGATGGACAAGGACACAGTCAACATCTGTCAGGTGCTAGCAGCTGCTGGCCCTGTTCTAAGCAATGCATTTTAACTCAAGTGTCACAACAAAGCTAGGATGTAAATATGTTACTATCCCCTTTTTACACATAAAGAAACAGAGTCCAAGAGAGGTTACCTAACTTGCTCAGGAAATGGAAGAGAGGGCATTAAATCCCAGGTGATTTGACTCTAGGTCCACACATTTGCCCATCAGGTTACCCCCCTATTGGAGGAGGCTGTTTTCCTTCGAGCAGACATCTGGACTTGAAAGCTGAGATGCTGGATTTTATAATTCTGTCTCTTCTACTTGCTTGCTGGGTAACCTTAGGTTGTCTTGGGTGCAATATGGGGATAATAGTACTTGGCTGTGAAAGGTAAATAAATTAATGTAGCCCCTGCATGGAGAAGACACTTAGCAAGTGTGAGCTCTTCTTACCCGTCTTTTGACACCATGTGTGTTGTAGGGTACTTCTAAGTAGGATGATCACGAGAATAGTGTCACTTGTTTCCTTAGTCAGCAGCGGTTAAAATGTAATAGCTGGACCATGAAAACTAGGTTAACCTCCTTCTCCCTTCTC
This sequence comes from Aplodontia rufa, assembly GCA_004027875.1. Lineage (NCBI taxonomy): Eukaryota > Metazoa > Chordata > Mammalia > Rodentia > Aplodontiidae > Aplodontia > Aplodontia rufa. The sequence goes on along the minus strand of PVKS010008906.1, from coordinate 3,005 downwards.
TCTACTGTATTACTTGCTTTCCTCATTGCCTACGATGTTAAATTCTCTTCACTTTCCTTCAGTGCTATTATCTAGGAGCCACAAAAGATGCTGCCACCAAAATCCTAAGTGAAGTCACACGCCCCATGAGCGTCCATGTGCCTGCAGTGAAGATTTGTGAGAAGCTGAAGAAGATGGACAGCCAGATTTGTGAGCTGAAATATGGTATAACAGGACAAGGGCTTTCCCCAATATGTCTAATGCAATGCCAAACCTCGAAACAGAGGGCCATGCTTTCTAAAAAGTCAGATCGGAAGGGAAGGAGTTCTTTACTCACTGATAGGTTGCTGGACTATGAATGGTGCCTTGTACCCTTTGAAGGAAGAAAAATAAATAGTCCTGGCATAATCAGTCTTAGGGTAAAACTGCCAATCCACAGAGCAAAGTTTAAACTCCTAACTTACCAACTTACCAAGGCAATATCAGCCATGTATGTCAGGGAAAATTTCAAAATACAAACAGAGCATTAACTTACGGTGATTTAGCTTATGGTAACCTATTGAGCTAAAGGTTGAATCCAGGGTTGGGGTGTGGCTCAGTGGTACAGCACTTGCCTAGCATGCACAGGGCCCTGGGCTTAATCCCCAGCATAGCAAAATCAGTAAATAAACCAAAACTTGCACCTATTCAAAGATGATAGTGGGACTTTGGAATTGTAGATGTGACTATATCTTTCTTCCCACACTTGTCCACCATTCTACCTGCTTTAAATTTTAGGAAATAGGTTATTCACATCAAATCGTTATTCACATCAAATCAGTTTTGGCCTGATGAAATAGTTTATCAGAGGTCCCAAAAATAAACAGCAAGCAAAGGAAGGAGATGCCCTATTTTAAACATTATCCTTGGCCTTATAAATTTCACATAGTTGGATTTATTCATACACTGGGGGTTTGTATCTGGGCCAACCTTTTGGGTATATTGAGTTGGGGAATTCTAGGGAATTCTTCCCTTAGTTGTCCTTAACACCCAAAGTTCCACCAGTTGAGACTCATTTCTTCTGCTTAAGTCATTGCTTTATGTTACATACCCACTGTTGTACTGTAAACTATTTAAGTAATTAGCTTCCAACTCTGAATTGTCTTATTTCCCAACATAGCTGTGTAATATGCCTATGTACCATAGCCACATAGCAAACTTTAAATAGGTTTAAGGTTGAAAGGTACCAAAGATAGCCTATTTCCCAATCTGTGAAGCCTAGGTCCTAACTTCCAGGGTAGTTATTATGGGTAGGCATCCCTTTTTATTAGTTTCAAACTAATGAAGTAGAGACAGGAGTCAGAGTCCACATAAACAATATTCACAAAAGGGACAAACCTGTGCTTTTTCTTTCATTCAACAAATTTGTCACAAAAATACTCATATATGCTTGGGATGTTATAGGTTCCTTAAACAATAGAAAGAAAAAAGTAATCAGATACTGAGAAGAAATGAGCACTCACTAATAGTTTGGTAACATTGGCCACTAGAGGCCCTTAGGGAGCTATGGACTATTTTAAATTTTTGTATTGACCTTCTTTGTAGTTTTAAGGTGTCCCAGGGGCGTTCTCCCTTTTAAAATTAACAGCAGATGCCAAATTCTAGAGAAAAACTCAAAGAAGTCACTGACATTTACAGGAAAGTGTTTTTCTCCTTCAGCTCTTTCTCTTGAATTAGTCAATAATACTAAATTGTTATTCTAGGCAGAAAGGATAAAATTGAGCAGGTGACTTTGTTCTGCAGGAGACTGATGATTTGGCTGATGATAGTTTCTGTTTTAAAGGTATTCTGTCAAAGCAGCCATGAGTTTTTGCTGTCATTTGTATTTTGGACTGAAAGAATGTTTACCTCTACTTGTTTCGTTTTTAAAAGAATAAAAATCACTGTAAGAATCTAAGGGTTCCTTGATGCGTAGAATGTAGCTGACTGTCCAAAAAAATTTTTTTTTAAATCTTTAAAATCTAACTTTTAAATTAGTATACACTTACTGGACATTTTGTACAAACTACGTAATAGTTATTAAGTTTTTAGTGTTTTAAAATGTGATATTCCATTATGCAGGCATAAAAAATGAAAGAATCTTTAAAAAGAAGTTGGGCTGAAAAAGTTCTGGGCTGGGACTAATTGCTTAAGAGTAAACATGAATGTTCAGGGCAAACACTTGGCAATGGGGGAGGGGCAAGGAGACTTCCTTTTGAAAGAGGTAAATTACCCCTTTCTCTTAAGGAAATCATAATCATGAGTATATTATGGTTGACCTTATTTTGGGGGCATGGCGATAGCTAGTTGAGTTCTTAATGTTCTCTGCAGATAGTCTTTTTAAACAGGGAGAGTTAAAACAGTCAGATGTTGGTGATGGTATTTGGTAAGAATTTTAGGAGCCAGTTTGGCTGGCACTGAAGCACTAGCATTGGAGAAGTGGGTGTACCACAAAGGGCTACAAATGAAAGCTAGGATAATTTATAATCCCAGTAGGGGCAGGTGTCAGGTGAGTTTAAGTGGAGATGCAAAACTATTAAGGATCAATGAAAATGCTCCGAATTTTGTCCCTGGGTTTGGGTTTCTTTACCTTTTTATAGAAAACTCTATAGTGCTCATCTGTCTTGTTGAAGTCATAACTTGTATAAAATGTGAACCATAACTGACTGCTTAGTTGCTTTCAGTTGGCCAAAACCAACGTCTTCCCAAAGACACTGTGTTTATGGATTTCATCTTTTTAACTTTAGGAATGGTGATCAGGATTCAGTGCTGTTTGTTTTGGCCTTGCTTGTTCTGAAGACCTACCTAAGCTATTATTGTTTTGAAGCTGTAAAATCAGAAAAAAGGATAATGATAGTGGTGTAAATTCAGGCGGAGATGTTTATTGGGCTTGTTGCTCTCGGGCCAATTTCACCTGCGCCCCCATGATGAGGGCGGGCATGGGAAGCAGCAGCAGGCCAGAATGGCAGGCAGGGAAAATGGCGTTGAACCTTTGCCAGGCAGCTGGT